>CM065644.1:26111681-26140481 GCA_033220585.1 Dipteronia sinensis | reverse complement strand
TAGTAGATTCCACTATTGTGTACAGACCTTCCCAGCCACAAGCCAAACCGCGATTCCAAGATATAGAGATATTGATCGAGAATGCTACTCCGATCTCACCTATTGTAAGTCAAAAACCACAATCTAACCTAAAGGAGTCAGTAAGACATTCATGATTAAGATCACCCATATACATCCATCATTTGTCGATATATATGAATCTCCCCATGTAACGGATATTGGTGAGAGATTCATATAGATTGGGGCCCAGTCCTATATGATCACATCTAGTGGTGGCAATACGGGCTGGCCCGGCCCATTAGGCCCAGGCCCGTTAGGTTCGCCTGTGAAACGGGCCCGGCTAGGCCCGGACCGTCAGGAAAAACGGGCCAGGCTGAGCCAGCCCGTTAGACAAAAAAGGGGGCCTGGCCCGGGTCCAAGGCCCGTGTAAGGACAAACCGGGCCGGGCTTGGGCCGGGCCTTGAACGGGCCTGCCCGTCAAAGGCCCGTTAGAGCCTTAACGGGCTGGCCCGTCACAGGCCCGTCGGGTTTCGAATTTTTTTTTTAAAATTGTAAAAGATTTTAAAAAAATGTAATTTTTAAAAGTTTTGAATATTTTTACCCCCCTAACGGTCACCTAGCTAATTATAAAATCCACCTTTCAATTCAAATTTTTTTTTAAAAAAAATTCAAATTTGAAAAAAATTAAAAAAAAATTTCTAGCAGGCCTTGATGGGACCCCGCCCATGGGCGGCCTGCCAAGAAAAAAACTTTTTAAAATTTTTTTAGGGCTGCGGGCTTTGCGGGCCTGACCCGGAATTTTTCAAACTGGGGCCCGGGCCGGCCCAGGCCCGTGAAAAAAACGGGCCGGGCCGGGCGGCCCGTTTGGGCCCGACCCAAATTGCCCGTACTAATCATATAAGGTGCCTTCATTCTCATATCACTATATGAGTAGTCTAGGATAAGACCACCATATATACATTACGGAATGAACCATAACTGTAGATTAATTACAAATAAAGCACCCAACTTTATTTGTTCTCTATGGACTCTTTAGATTGCACGTCTCAAACTGAATTCCTCTATATATGACACTCATATAATTAATTTGAGATTACATCCGGCAATCTTGGATGTTTAGCACATATTATATAAAAGTATGAGACATATAAATTGAATGAAAAAACTATTTCTTTTATTTATAATTTATCATCATTTACAAAATACAAACTTTAGGGCAAAAACCCCAACAGATGGGTGGTTTAATTTGTTGGTCACTTAATTGGGTTGTGATTTTTATGTTTTATTTGCTCGTTGAAGCTTGAATATGAAACGTATGATGCCAAATTTTATGTCTTTGTGGTTAAATCAAATGGGAAGTAAGTTCTGTCTCTTATTGGATTGCAATTAGAACGCGTTTAACTTTTATAAATTTTATGTGATCTTTTAGTGAAAGAGAGCTACATTATTACTTGGTGAAGTAAATGGATTTTATTCATGTTTTTGTTTTCTTTGTTAGGTTAGGTTTTGTATTCTGAATTCTGATAATTTTGTTCGTGAAAATATGTTAGAACTTAATTCTCATTTCTCATAGACTTCCACTATACATGGATGAAGAGATTTTCTTTTGCTCCCGAATATGCAGGGTGTGGTATTAGAAATATATTGATTATATCATTGAGGGCTTTTATTGCTGTGTGGATGAAAATTTCACCTTTGAGCTGTATACTGAGCTCGTGATACACAAGATGAGCTGCACATCTATCTCCTTTTCATGCTCTCTGTTTCATACAATTGCATGGTTTTTGATATAATTAGGAAGAATATGATATTGTAATTTTCCATATAAACTTAAGATTTACCAACATAGATCGATTTGGATTGTATCATAAGTGTGCATTTTCTGCATGTTTCAGCATAAGTGAAGTACAGAATGACCAAGAATTAGGCCAAATGTGACTTTTAACTAAAAGGTCATTCTCTTTGGACATGTTTAGATCCCCTATAAAATTTGAGTTGTTTTTCTGTTCTGTCAATGACGTTGTGGGAAAATATTACGAATGGGGCAATTTAAATATTTGTTACTGCTTCTTTGTTTGTATGCAGCACATGCATTCCTGTTTGAGTGGATTATTAGTGTTAAATTTTGTCGAATGAATGAATACACTAAGGTAGCGTTTGGTTATCATGGTGGAATGGTAATTGAAATGGTAATGTGAATGAGAATGAGAATGGAAATGAATGGAAGGCTGATTTCTTTGTTTGGTTGGGACTTTAGAATCGGTATCTGAATCAGTATTATTTTGTTTGGTTAACAACTGAATGACATGGAATTAACTGTATTTTGACTAAAATACCCCTTACTACAAAACATTTATAATAACATGATATATTATGGATAATAATAATAAAATATGAAAGTATATATAATATTATATATATTATTATAACATATAACATATTATATATATAATAATAATAATATAATATATAATATATATTATATATTTTAATATATATTTATATATAATATAATATATATATTATATTAGTAATATAAATATTATTAATATTAATATTAATATTATTATATATTATATATATAATATACATATATTACATAATAATATAAATAATATAAATATTATTATATATATTTTAATATATATTTATATATAATAATAATAATATATTATATTTTATATTAGTAATATTAATATTATTATATATTATATGTTATTGGTGTAATTTGGTAAGAGATAACACATCAGCACAAACATCGTGTTATATGGACATGTTGACAAGTGTCAACTAAATTGAATCAACCTAAAATGATCGGAAAATAACCCCACAATACTGGTCAAAGTTACTTAGATGATCAGGTTGGAAAAACCCGACCAAGGTAATTAGATTGATCAGGTTAGCAAGAAAACGATAAGGGGAAACCTAAATGATCGGGTGAAGATCCCTGGTCAGGGGTGAAAAAGGTCTGGTCGGGTTTTGAAGACGGCCGGTTAAGTGACACGTGTACAATGTCTAGATACGTTCAGATGCTTGACATGTTGATAACGTTATTACGACTCAATTACGTAAAGAAGAATCCTCCTCAAATAAGACTTCAAGAAGCATACTTTGATAAGGAAACGGATTTCCTCAAAGTTATCAGAATCCAGAAAGAAACCTGATATGACTTAAAGGCGCCGATGCAAAACAAGAAAGAAGATCAGTATGACTTATACAAGTCAGAATAATTTATGTTTCATAAAAAACACTGCCATTAACTCGGTTACCTGTACTCTAAGAATTAAGGTTCTATGCACGTATAAATAGACCCTAAAAACACCTAGCAATGGTTGAAAAATCATTAGTTACTCAAGAGAGCAAGTAAGGTTGAGCGTGTAATCATATTATCCATTGTGAATTCTTTTCCTCGCCGTCACCGGCAACATTGGATGTTTCCCTGCTTTGGGGTTTTACCACGTAAAATCTTATTTGCACAATTTCTTTTATTTCTTTTGATTCATTATACAGCTACAAATTTTACATACTTTGTGTGACGCGTGATCGACTTTACGTAATCCAAAAATCACCATCAACATTATATAATATAAATATTATATAACATAAATATTATATATTATTATATATAATAATAAAATATAATATATATTTGGATAATAATAAAAAAATATAAGAGTATAAATTATATAATATAATAATATATATATATATATATTATATAATACATATAATATATAATAATAATAATATATTATATAATATAATATATATATGTAATAATATAATATATATATTATATATATGTAATAATATATTTTTTATATATAATATATAATATATATATATATTATAATATGTAATACTTATATATATTTATTTATATATCATTATATATATTATAATGATATAATATATAATAATAAAATATAATTTTTGGAAAGGAGGGTATTTTTTGAATAGAGTTGGGGCATATGAGGGTATTTATGAAATACCAATTTTAATTTGGAATTGGAATGGGCATTCCATTGGTTTTTGGATGGAAAGCCCATTCCACCAAAATGGTGGAATCAACATTCCAATGGAATCCCGATTCCATTACATTTTAGCAAACCAAATATTAGAAATGACTTTCTTTCCATTCCATTCCACCCAACCAAACATGGCATAAATGAATACACTGTGTACCAAATCCCATTGGTTAATTGTTTGGAAACTATCAATTTCTGTTTGCACATGTGATGTTTTGTTCACAAAACCTTAACCTTTTTTTTCAATCAGATTATCATTTTTATTGAGCCCAAATACAATCTTTGTTTATTTTTTATTTTTATTTTATTTTACTGCAGTCAGCAAATTTATTATTTTTACTCTTTTTTAGATTGCTCCATCTCCATCCTCAACTTCTGAAAGTAATGGGTACAAAACTTTGAGGTAATATTGCATTTACTCTCTCTTTCTCTCTCTCCTTTTTTTTCCGTTTCCCCACTGTTTTATACATATGATTTGCAATAGCATTATAGTTCTTGCACTGTTTTTTCCTCTTTTGTGAATGATTCTCGAATTATAGCTCCTCATATTTTCTTTTGTATTGAAATAACATATATATATATATATATATATATATATATATATATATATCCGGTTACTATTTCAAAATTACCAAGAATAGTATGTGTTCAATTTATAGATAAGGGTATAAACGTGATTTTGTATATCTTATTTCATTTATAATTTGTAATATAGTAAGAGGTAAGTGAACATGTAATACCCCAATCCCAGAAATTTTCCAAATCTTAGTATCCAAGTCCAAACACATGACCCAAGTCCAAACCTCAGCTCGAGGCCGAGTATAAAATAGACTCATTTTGGTTGAGATAAGTTTAGATAAAAATAAATAAATAAATGGGACAGTGGCAATTTGGGATTAAATGTGGTAAATCTATGCTAGGTGGCAAGCGGAAGAGGTAGAAAAATCATAATACAAAAAACGGGGGATTGAGATAAGAGAAGAGCGAGCCGGCAAAAATAAGAAAAAAAAGAGAAAAAATGAAAAAAATAAAAAGCATCTATGTTTTGATTGCTGGATCTAACGGATACCGGAATTACAGGCATCATGTCAACTTTCTTCAACTTTTGAGTTTTTCGTTTGTGTTATTATTTGGATTTTTTGGAATGATCGGTCTCCATAATTTATTGGAGTTTTTTGTGGTATTTTTCAGGGAAGATTTTTTTTTTTTTGTTATTTCAGATGGATATTTGTGTAATTTGTAATGTTTTCACTTAAAAACTTTAAGGGGGGGGGGGAGTGATCATGATCATGAGAGTTTGTTGGATTTGATTGGATTCTGTTGGATTTAAGAAATCCGGATGTATTCAACTCAGATTTTATTAGATTTGTTTGAAATCCAACAAAGTTTGGGGATATTCAAACCAGATTTCGTTGGATTTCAAACAAATTCAATGAAATCCGGAAGTATTCAAAATCTAATGGATTTTGATGGATTTGTTTAAATGATGGATTTGGAAAGAAAAAATATAAATAGGGAGGTATTTCACAAATCTTGCCATTTATGCAAAGATTTGGATGGATTTGATCTGAATCCAATTTTCCTCTCTGCTCAAGAACACCACCCACTCTCCATCAATCTCTCTCTCTCACCATTAAAGTGTATACAATCTAGAAATGTTTTTTAAAAACAATCTCACCATTAAAAACCTCAAAATCTCTCTTCAAAAATCACTTTTGCAAATTCAATCCACACAAAAAATGCAAGATACAGCCAACGATTTCCTACCTCCAGCCTCCTCCTCCCCCACAGCAACTCAAGCGGTTGGGGGGCTGATCATGATCATGAGAGTTTGTTGGATTTGATTGGATTCTGTTGGATTTCTTCTGTTGGATTTAAGAAATCCGGATGTATTCAACTCAGATTTTATTGGATTTGTTTGAAATCCAACAAAGTTTGGGGGTATTCAAACCAGATTTCGTTGGATTTCAAACAAATTCAATGAAATCCGGGAATATTCAAAATCTAATGGGTTTTGATGGATTTGTTTAAATGATGGATTTGGAAAGAAAAAATATAAATAGGGAGGTATTTCACAAATCTTGCTATTTATGCAAAGATTTGGATGGATTTGATCTGAATCCAATTTTCCTCTCTGCTCAAGAACACCACCCACTCTCCATCAATCTCTCTCTCTCACCATTAAAGTGTATACAATCTAGAAATTTTTTTTAAAAACAATCTCACCATTAAAAACCTCAAAATCTCTCTTCAAAAGTCACATTTGCAAATTCAATCCACACAAAAAATGCAAGATACAGCCAACGATTTCCTACCTCCAGCCTCCTCCTCCCCCACAGCAACTCAAGCGGTGGTGGTCGTGGCAGTGGTGAGCTGAATCGAGACGGGCTCGCTCGGTTCCGTCTTGCTCCGGCGACTTGGTTAGAAGCCTGCTCCGGTGACTTAGTTAGAAGCCGAAGCAGTGCTTGACTTAGCTATTGAGTAGTGGCGTCGGCGGCGGTGGAGATCACCCAGTTCGAGCAGGTGACAGAGATGGAGTGGTGGCTGTAGAGGCGGCTTCCAGGTGGCGGAGATGGAGTGGTGGTAGCTGTAGCTTGGTGTTGGTGGTGGAACAATGAAGTGGTGGTGGCTGCAACAATGGAAGATCTGGGTTGTGTTTGGATCTATGAAACATCAGTCAATTTTTTTTTCTTATTAATGATTGTTTATTTTTCATTGTGGTTCGATTTTGGTTCGATTTTGTGCATTTTGTGGCTACTGGCTAGGTTTGATTTTGGTGGTTGGAGGAGTTTGGATTTTGGTGGTGGGAAGGGCTGCTGGGTTGTTTAGTTGGTGATGAGAATGGCTGTTGGCTGATCGGTGGGAATGGGTTTTGGGTTAAAACTGTTGAAAATCATTTTTTAAGACATCCTTACAAATCCATTCAAATCCATCCAATTCTACACAACCAATTCCAACGAAATCTAACCAACTCTTTACACAATTCCTACAAAATCTAATGAAATCCGTAGGATTTATGAATTCCATCAAAATCCATCACTTAAAATAAATCCATCCAATTCCAACGAAATCTAGGTTGAATACACCCCCCTTAAGTTGAACTCAACTGTTTGGATATATTGAGATACGTTGCATTTGATTTTGTGAAGTGATATGAAAATAATTGTAGTTTTTCTCTATCTTCAATTTCATCTTATTTAATAAGAAAATCTTTTGGAACTTATTTAATTTTTTCATTGTTTTTCAGTTTTTCTTAGTCTCTAAATGAATAGTGAAAGTTTTTAATTGTCGTTTGTCTCAGAAGTGTGATATACTCTCATTGTTTAGATTTGGTTGAGTGTTGTATTATGTTCTAAATAGCTTCAACTTTTAGATGTAAAAATTTCAAATTGTTACAGGTTCCTTTGTTTTATGCACTCTGCCTATTGTTGTTTTGTTTATGACAGATTGCTTATTATTTAGAAGAAGAGATACAAATTACTAGAAATATAGTAAATGGAACTCAAATGATGACTTGTTAAATGTTTAAAGACAAAATATTGATACAGAAAACTGTTGAATTATTAGGCATTATTATACATATTCAAGCTTTTGAAAAGGTTTTCTATTTTCCTTTTTGGTTTTATATACTCTTTCCGTAAATAAAATTATCCAGGGGGTGTTTCAAACCAAGGATTATTGTCAGGCCTACAACTTTTATTGCACCATTAGAAGTACTAACAATTTTTTATTGTAAATAAGTTTGTATTTATATATATATATATATATAATATATGCATATATATTATATTTAAGGTTCAATACTAATGCATGTGCCCCTCCCACTAGTATTTAATAAAAGTGGCAAACAGTGTTAGGTTTGCATCAAATCCCTAATGAATGAAAGTACACATCAAAGAAGAGACAAGAAATGCAAAGAAAAGAAATACAAAAGGGAAAGAATGAAGAACCCATCCGATACCGGGATTTGAACGTCGGGTTTTCTCGATTGTCCATTGGATGTCTTGACCACTAGACGATCACTGAAAGTCTCCAATCTTTTTGAATGCCCAACTCTTTCATAGATGAGAAACTCTCATTTTCTCTCTAATCTCCCTAAGATGGATGACTTAAAAGGGTAATGTTCATCAAACAACAATGCACATCAATTTGATTGTTAAACATTAAGTACATTCAATTTAAGTAAAAGGTTCATTCTCTTGATTAAAGAAATTACCAAAATCAATTCATCACTCAACTAAAACCATAGGAAGAGCAATTGTCTTAAATTAAAGACCCATTAAGCACAAGAATATATAACCAAAGCTTAATCTAGCATGTCAATGCATCAACCAAACCTTTCCCATTCTTGGGAGCTAATTAGTCAAGATTATGCCCAAAGCACAACCCTAACTCTTAATCACTCAAATCATTCTAAACATAGCATTTTGGATCATCCATCAATGTACATACAATCATGGGATGTTACATTACATTACTCCTAAATTAAGTTATTCTACTTCTAGTCTCATTCATGAACACACATCAATTTCTAACCTTCACACACATGCTTGCCACAATATGAGATTAAATCATAGATATAACAAAGAATAGAATAAGACCCAAATGAATTTAAGAAAAACCATACATAAATAGAATAATTGTAGGATTACAAAGTTCCCAAATGAGGATTACATATTAAAAAAAAACAAGAAATACAAGAAAGAAATGAGTTGTAGAGAAAACCATTGAAGAAATCTCCTCCAAAACCTCTCCATTTCCTTGACGCAAGCATGACTTGAAATTGGTCCTTAAAGCCCTCATTTCTTCTTGTAATCTACTCTAAGATGGGTGGAAGAAGTGTAGAAAGTGGTGGTGGTGGTGATGTATGGTGAGCTCCTATGGAGGAAAAACCTTCATGGGAGCTTGAAATTTCTCTCTTATTTGGGGAAGAAGATGAATGAGGAAGAAGAGGTTTGTGTATGGTGTGAGGTCTTGGATGTTGGTGGTTGGTTCTAGGGCTCAATTGGGATATAAATAGGCTAAGCACGAAATTAGGGCTTTAAAATAGTGAAATGACGAAATTGACCTGTCAAAATTGTGTTTGACTTTTTCAGCACTAACCATTAGTCACTAAAATGGGCATAACTCCCTCTAGAAAATCCAGAATCGTAATCCGTAAAAATCGTTGGAACCAAGACATCCAGGGGTTTCTAAATATGTATGAATCTCAACATGGTTTGGTCTGAGGAGGGATATATGACCATCTGAAGTTGGATATTCTGCACAAGCTTTTACAATTCCAGCTCTTTTAACCTTCAAATCTCTTTAATTAAGCTCAAACATCTTATTTAGGGATGATTACCTACAAAAGCTCACAAAACACATTAAATAACAAATATGCCCGAGAAACAATAGAAAAAGAGAGCTATGCCAAATGTAGAAATGGATATTATCACATACCTTAGCTCTCAAGCCAGAATCCCCATAAGATCAGTTAGGTCTTTCTTTTCAGTTGTAATGGAGCCATTGGGTGGAGGGTTAAAGAAAGAACAGAAAAATATATCAAAGAGCCTAGGATCATGCCAAGAGGCTTCTTATGATTTGTCGATGTGCAGACATCTCTCATTTGTATCTTCTTTCCAATTGCATACAAACTTCTTTATCGATATCTTCATCTTCTTTTCAAGTGATTTTCAACTTGACTTCATCTTTCCTCTCCATTCTTCTTTCTTTTTCGCTTTGCTCTTCTTCAATTCTTGCATTTCTTTTCTCCAATTCTCTCTTTTTGCTTTTTTCTTTTTTTTTCTTCAATTTTTTTCTTTTATTTATTTATTTATGGAGAAAATAATACTACATTTTTTCTTTTCTTGCAAGAACTTTAGGGGCTGTCCGGTAAGGTTATTTTGCTGTAAAGAAAAATATTAAGTATATGTGCAATTGATTATCAGGACTTCAAGGCTCGGAATTCGATTCTTTTAGACAATAATTCTCTCATTTCCCATAAAACGACGAGTACACAATGGGTATGAAACTTTTGCAGTCATGATTCAATGAAGCCTAATAATCAAATTGTTAAGTTCAAGTTATGTATGACTAGAATCAACCACTTAGAACACTCTGTATAATAATCTTGATGATGCCTAAAAGAATAAAAGAAAAGAAGGAGAATTAGAAAAAAAGAGCTTTATATTTTTTCTTATACAAAAAAAAAAACTATATCAGTGTATTTATACTGTTTTTATAAATAGTTGTATTTCTTCACAATAAGTTGTGTCTCAACAAAGTAAAAGTTGTATTTCTTCACAAATAAACATTGTATCTCTTATAAACAATCATGTTCACCGCAAAAGGTTACAACCTTTTGTTTTAAAATTAATTGAAAATTCCAACAAAGGTTCACCGGTTTCTATGAAAGTCCAAAAACTGATCTTCGTCATTTCTCATAGGATTTTTTGTGGTGTAAATTCTCTTCACTCTCTTCCCTGGATATGTGCAAGAGATTTTAATGAAATTCTTTCTATTTAGGAAAAGTGTGGTTGAAAAAACAAGTATTTGTGTGCTATGCTGAATTTTACGTGAGATGTTGACAAAGTGTGATCTTCATGATTTGGATTATTCTGGAGCTTATTTTACGTGGAATAATAAGCCGGGTGGTCTCTTGAATATTCAGGAGCGTTTTGTGAATAATGATAGGCAAACTCTCTTTCCGGTTGTTAAGGTGTTTCATCTGGATTTTCATAGTGCTGATCATCACCATATTGGTATTGTTATTTATGGCACTAGACCAGTTTCGTTTTCCTCGAAACGTAAATGTTGTTTTAATTTTGAGCCACTCTAGCTAATAGAAATAGAGATTAAAGATGTGGTTAATAATTCTTGGGCTTGTTCTTCTATGGCTTCTCCTGTTTCTTCTCTTACGGATAAGGTTGCTAATTGTGCGACTTCTCTTGCTTCTTAGAGTGGTTAGAAGTTTGGTTCTATTAGACGAAAAATTGGGGCTCTTGGTGATCAAATTTCTCAGTTATATTTGTTGCCTCAAACAAAGGCTGTGCTCTAGCAAATCTCGTCTTGAAAATGATATAAATGCTTTAATCAGTTGCGTTGAGCTTTACTAGTGTCAACGTTCAAGGGCTGATTGGTTGGCTGTTGGAGATTGGAATTCTAGGGCTACGAGGCGTAAACAAAAGAATGAAGTTCATTCTGTTGTTAGTGAGGATAATTCGCTGGTTGAAGATGATAAAGGTATTTTTGAGCAGACTACTGGCTTTATTAAAAAAAATTTATGATTATGCGCGGCAATTGTTGGATGTTGATTTTTTTTTGTTGAATATGTTAAGAATGATCTTTTTAATTTAGTGACATAGGTCCCACTAAGGCACCGGATCCTGATGGCTTTCATGCGATTTCTTTTCCAGTAATAGTGGGATGTTGTTGGGAGTGATAGACTTGTATTTCGATCCTAAATAGTGAGGAAATTAATTTGACTCATGTGGTCCTTATCCCGAAAAAGAAGAAGGTTAAGTTTATGACGGACAACAGACCAATTAGTAAATGTAACGTCATTTATAAGATTGTTTATAGTTCGTGATTTTCAAGGCCATGTCCGAACTGCTTTTTCCTTACGGCGTATTGCAAGGGTGAATCCAAGATTTTCTATCCTACGAGGCTGAACTAAATACTAGTTATAAAAATTTTTAAACTACCTTAGTAGGAAGATGAATTTTATTAATAAAAAGTAAATACGCAACGAGTCATGAGACATAATAAATATAACCTCTCAAAATGTATATTCCAATAAAATAAATAAAGTCAAGAAAGAAACATACAGTTTTTGCAAATAAGGTTTCAAAATCGTTAAAATTTTTTTTGATCGGAAGAGATTAAAGAACAAAGAAAAATATAGAGAGAAGAAGAAAAAAAAACGAAGTTTGATACCGATTGAGTGGTGGGATATTGCAACAAAGGGGCATATAATTCAAGATTTAAGAGGTGGGTCATGGGTGAGCATTGTATTAACTGATGAAATGAGTGGACTATATAATATTTATTCACTAATGGAATAAATATTGGGTTTAGATATTTGATAATAAAGTGGCTCACAGCCTAATTAAATTTTTTTTTTTTGAAAAAAAGGTTAGACGGGGCTGCAGCACCGTGCAGCCCCCATGACCATTCGTCCTTGGCGTATTGGATATTTCACGCCGGATATTAGAGAGCTTTTTGCCGTTAGAGAAGTGCTACATTATGCTTCTCATATTAGTATTCTGGTCCATCATCTCCAAAGTGACCCTTCTTTAGTTGTGCAGAATATCAATCATGTTTCTACTTTTGCAGTTGGTGGTGTACTGGTGTTCTTGTTGTTGATATCATCAATCTTTTTTGTTTGTTTTGTTTTGGGTTATAATTTGTCAGGAAATGAGAGTTAGGCGAAGCTAGGGTTTTATAGGAGAAGGAACATCTCCAAACGAACACGTTTTGAGTTAGGGTTTGACCCGAATTGCTTGGGCTCGGGTCCCAATTCCGGGTTAAAAGTAAAGGCTCTAGTGGGTTACCAGATGGTGGATCAATTGTGCCTTATTGGGCCTTCTATTAGTATTGCGTAGTAGTGGGTCATTTGGGCCGTTAGCAACGTTAAATAATCCAGCTTGTTAGTGTTATAATGAGTTAACTGTAGGGAATTATTTGATTGTCATGGATCTATTTTTGTAGGTTTAATGAAGGATTTATGGACTTTGTTGAAGAAGAAAAAGATTAAACAGATAAGCAAATCGTGAAGATAAGAAGAAGAAATTGAGAGAAACTGATAGAACTTCAGAGAGAGAGAGAGGCTAGATTAGTTAAGAATTGTGAATTTGGTTGAATCCTTGATTCGGTTACAGACTGTGATATATAAGGAAAATGAATAACAGAAGACAACTACCATTAGGACTCTTGGCTACAATTAGGATTCTTGGGAAATAATTCCCTACAGTCTACTCACTGTAACACTAACAAGCTGGATTATTTAACATTGCTATTAGCATGAACGGCTCAATACTAATCAATATGAGTGGCAATATTGGCAACCCTCAAAAACCGTATGTACACCCCTAAAATATTTAAAATTCTCTGGTTCGTAAATAACCCCACTTAATGGCAAAAATGCCCTTTCTTTAATTTTATTGTATTATATTTTTTGTAAGCACACCCCACTATTTTGTTATATTATCATATTTATTTAAAATTTATTATTTTATATATTTTTATTCAGATAAATAATTTCTCTTAAAAAAAATAATTTCTGACTCCCGTAAAAACATTGTATATCACTAAAAAATTGTTTGAAAAAATTTCTTTTCATTGCATTAAAACTTTTTTTTTTTTAGTTTTTAAATATTTTTTAAGTTCAAAATTCTCCAATTCCACCGAATTGAAATACTACTTGCTGTAACCGTAACATGTGCATGTGTTGCTTTAACTATTTTAGATTTTAATTTTTTAATTTTGTTTGAAACTTAAAATCTATTAATAGAAAACATCAATTATATCAACCAAGAAGAAGAGACATATGTAAAAAGAGACTTTCAGCTCATAACAATTGTTGATATTATTAGCCCATCATGGTTCAGCTTGGAAGCCCAAACCTGTGATCTAGAAGAAGCCCAAATGAAGCCCAAGAACTTTGATCCACAGCTTGGTCACAAACCTGATTCCACTTATGCAATATGGTGCAGTTTTGTGGTTTATTATCTGATCAGTAAGGATAAGGTGATGATGTCACGATTTCATGCTGATTTGGTGAAACCTGATTGGCTTGAGGAGATATTGAAGCTAACTCAGATGATAAGCCTATATAAATGAAGCGTTTAAGAAAGAGAAGGAAATCAGAATCATCATCTAGGGTTTCTTTAAAATTCTCTCTCTGTTCTCTCACGATCAGAAAATCTCATTTTTTGTAATCAGTGAGTTCTTGAGTGAATCTTTGTAACTCTTTATGTGTGATTTACTTCTTGAGATTGATTACAGAGATTGTATACTCTTTTGTAAGGGTTTGAGAGTGATATCACTTGTATTTGTGATTTGTGAGAGTGGTTTAGGGTTTGTGATCCTTTAGTAGTAACGGATCTAGTTCTTAAGAGGTTCTCTGGGTTATTTTTGGGTTTGTAGTGTATTGTTACTGGTTTGTAAAGATACTCATATAGTAGAAGGGCTTCTCTGTGATGCTCAACGTGGATGTAGGCTTCTTCTAAGCCAAACCACGATAATTTTTGGTGTTGTTGCTTTTCTTTACTGTTTTTTAAATTTCTTGAGTTTATTTCTTCTCGATTTGTTTCTTCTGTTAAGATCTGTTGTGTATAGTCTCTGCTATTTTTTCTGTTGAGCTTCTTTAACATGTTGGAGTTTGAGTCGACCAAGATTCCCAATAGTGGTATCAGAGCCTGCAGACTGTACCAACGGCGAACGTAGGGAACAACGATCCTCTAGTAGCGGAGCCTTCAACGCCTGAAAACTCTTCTGGAGGTGAAGAAGAAGGAAGTACCAGTGAGGCATGTAACTATAAGGAGAAGGTATCAAATTCTAACTTTGGCAATTTTAATAATTCATTTATGTCAATGAAGTTTGAAATAGAAAAATTTGATGGCACTGGGGTTTTCAGTATTTGGAGGAGAAAGGTGAAAGCCCTTCTCTCGCAACAGAAAATTCTCAAGGCCATCGAAGGCTCTGATAAATTGGCTAATAATCTGACTGATGAACAGAAAGATGACATGTTAGAAATGGCCTTAGGAACCATTATATTGAATCTGTCTGATAACATTCTTAGGGAAGTTAATGATGAAACCACTGCATGTAATGTTTGGAAACAGCTAGAAAGCTTGTATTTGACAAAATCTTTGACTAATAAAATCTATTTGAAAGAAAGATTATTCAGTTATAAAATGAACTCTAGTAAAACTCTAAGTCAGAATCTAGATGAATTTAAAAAGATGACTATAGAGTTAGCCAATACTGGTGAGGATGAGAAGTTGAGTGATGAGAATGAGGCAATCATACTCCTCAACTCACTTCCAGAATCCTTTAGAGATGTTAAGGCTGCTATTAAATATAACAGATCTTCTCTTTCACTTGAAGAGTGTGTTTCAGATTTGAAATCTAAGAATTTAGAGCTGAAAACAGAGAAGAAGGATGGAGGTGAGAATTTATTTGTCAGAGGTAGAACTCTTACTATAAATAACAATAATAACAATTCAAGTCATAATAAGGGCAAAGGTAGGAGTAAAACCCTTAATCATAATAGGTCTCAATCTAAAAACAGAAATAACTCTAGGAAATGCTACTTCTGTGGCAAAAAGGTCATATTAAAAGGTACTATTATAAATATAAGAAACAGAATTTAGATAAGACCTCTAGTGATGGTGATGCTGCTGTTGTATCAAAGTCATATGAACCAAGTGAAGTACTCGCAGTGAGTACAGAAGACATCAAATCTGAGTGGATCTTGGACTCATGATGTTCCTTCCACATGAGTCCTATGAGGGACTGGTTCACAGAGTTTAAAGAACTCAGTGGTGGAAATGTGCTGATGGGAAACAATCAACAGTGTGAGGTGGAAGGGATAAGGTCTGTCGCTATTAGGATGTATGATGGCATAGTAAGAGTCTTCACTAATGTCAGGTTTGTTCCAATGAAAAGAAATTTAATCTCCCTAGGAGTCTTAGATGAGGAAGGGTATTCCTATAAGGCTGAGAAGGGAGTGCTAAGAGTATCAAGAGGTTCTCTTGTCATCCTTAAAGGAGATAAGAAGAATGACCTCTATGTTATGAGAGGTGAGACTGTCACCAATGATACTGCAAATGTAGCATCTAAAGTCAGTGACAAGTCTGTTTTGTGGCACTTGAGATTAGGCCATATGAGTGAAAAAAGGCTTAGTGAACTAAGCAAACAGAATCTGTTAGGTGGGATTTAGTGAACAAGCTTGAATTCTGTGAGAATTGTGTGTTGGGAAAACATCATAGATTGAGTTTTAACACTTCCCAACACAACACCAGTCAGGTCATAGAGTATGTACATTCTGACCTTTGGGGGCTTGCCAAGGTTCCCACACATGGTGGAAACTTGTATTTTCTATCCCTAATAGATGACCATTCTAGGAAGGTCTGGATTTACTTGATAAAATCAAAAGACCAAGCTTTTAACAGTTTTAAGGATTGGAAAAAGTTAGTGAAAAATCAAACCTCCAAGAAAATAAAACACTTAGAACTGATAATGGTCTAGAATTCTGTAAAGGGGAGTTTAATAATTTCTGTAAAGATGAGGATATTCAGAGGTATAGAACTGTGAGGTATACACCTCAACAGAATGAGGTAGCTGAAAGAATGAATAGAACTATTCTTGATAAGGTTAGGTGCCTTCTAATTGGTTCAGGTTTGAACCAAAAGTTTTGGGGAGAGGCTGCTGCTACTGCAGCTTATCTAATTAATAGGTCTCCTTCTACTACTATTAACCTTAAAACCCCTGAAGAAGTGTGGACTGGTAGACCACCTAGTCTCAATCACTTGAAAGTTTTTGGGTGTGCAGCTTATGCACATCAGACTGAAGTCAAATTAGAACCTAGATCTCTTAGAGGAGTTTTCTTAGGCTATCCCTTAGGTGTTAAAGGGTATAGAATATGGTTGAGGGATCAACATGGTTTTAAGGTAGTGATAAGTAGATATGTTATGTTTGATGAGCTTAGAATGCCTTGTAAGGACAAGGTCCAGCCTACTGAATCCCCACCAGATCATTCAAAGGATGATGGGAATAGGATTCAGGTGGAAGTTGGCAGCCCACCACATGGTCCAGTCCCTGTTCAATCTGATTCTATTGATGAGGATAGGGCTGCCCATTCTGATGGTTCTCATCAGGTGGAAGAGAGTCAGAATCAGCCAGAGATTGATGAGTCTCTAGCTGATTACGAGATGGTTAGGGATAGGGTTAGAAGAATAATTAAACCTAGCAGTAAGTATGCCTATGCAGATGTAATCTCTTTTGCATTGTGCACTGGCCAAGATTTAGAAAGTGCTGAACCTAGGACATATCAAGAAGCTATGAACACTTGTGATAATCTGAAATGACTGAATGTCATGAGAGAAGAGATGCAATCTCTTGATAAGAACAGAACCTGGTCTCTTGTAAAGAAACCAGAGAAACAAAAAATAGTGGCTTGTAAATGGATCTACAAAATTAAAGAAGGCTTAGGACAAAATGATCCACCTAGATATAAGACTAGGTTAGTAGCTAAGGGATTTACTCAAAGGGAAGGGATATATCATAATGAAATATTTTCCCTTGTAGTAAAATACAAAACCATTAGAATTATCCTTGCCTTAGTTAGCTACTATGACTTAGAGCTGGAACAATTAGATTTAAAAACAACCTTTTTGCATGGAGAATTAGATGAGACAATCTATATGTCTCGACCTGAAGGTTTTGAGTCCAAACTCAAACCATCTCATGTCTGTCTCCTTAGAAAGTCCCTGTATGGGCAGAAACAAGCCCATAGACAATGGTATAAAAGATTTGACAGTTTTATTACTAGCTTAGGTTTTAATAAAAGTAAATATGATTCATTTTTTTATTTCACAAGTGAAAATATTCTTAATACTGTCTATTTAATTTTGTATGTTGATGATATGTTAATTGCTAGTAAGAGTTTGTCTAGGATAAGAGATTTAAAGGAAAAGCTAAAAACAGAATTTGACATGAAGGACTTAGGAAATGCAAAAAGAATCTTAGGAATAGAAATCACTAGGACTAGAGAAGAGTCTAGGCTGTGCCTAAAACAGGTTAATTATCTGTTGAAGCTGGTTGATAGATTTTCTATGAAAAACAGTAAGCCTGTTAATATCCCTCCCTCTCTCCTAGTTTTGTATTATCTGCTGCTCTATCTCCTAGATCTATTGATGAGAGCAGATTTATGGAGTCTATTCCTTACTCTAGTTCTGTAGGGTCTGTTATGTACTCTATGATAAGCACTAGACCAGACCTTGCTCAAGTTATTAGTGTTCTGTCTAGATACATGGCCAATCCTGGAAAAGGTCATTGGAATGCCATGTAGTGGCTATTAAAGTATATCAGCTCTACTACTATAGTAGGATTAGTTTATGATTGTGCTAACAGTGAAATAGATCTAATAGGGTATATAGATTCTGACTATGCAGGTGATAGAGATAAGAGAAGGTCTACCTCATCTTATTTCTTCAAAATAGCTAGCTGCTGTGTAAGTTGGAAAAGTCAGTTGCAATTACTTATGGCTCTATCCACAACTGAAGCAGAATATATTGCTGTAACTGAGGCAATAAAGGAAGCAATTTGGCTTCAAGGCCTCTTAGATGAAATTAGGGTATTTAGAGGAAAGGCAGTCATTTACACTGATAGCTAGAGTGCTCTGCACTTATGTAAAGACCATGTGTTTCATGAGAGTACTAAACATATAGAGGTCAAATACCATTTTATCAGAGATAAAGTCTCGGATGGTACTGTTCAGGTGGAAAAAATATCCACTGAGGATAATCCAGCTGATATGGGCACAAAAATTGTATCTTATAGCAAGTTGAAGCATTGCTTAAACTTGCTTAAGATAAGTGATTATGGCTGATTGTTTTATGTGTCTTGAGTAGGTATCACATAGAAGAACTTATACTATATGATTGTTGATAGGCTAAGGTGGAAATTGTTGATATTATTAGCCCATCATGGTTCAGCTTGGAGGCCCAAACCAGTGACCCAGAAGAAGCCCAAATAAAGCCCAAGAACTTTGATCCACAGCTTGGTCACAAACCTGATTCCACTTATGCAATACAGTGCCGTTTTGTGGTTTATTATCTGATCAGTAAGGATAAGGTGATGATGTCACGATTTCATGCTGATTTGGTAAAACCTGATTGGCTTGAGGAGATATTGAAGCTGACTCAGATGATAAGCCTATATAAATGAAGCGTTGAAGAAAGAGAAGGAAATCAGAATCATCATTTAGGGTTTCTTTAAAATTCTCTCTCTGTTCTCTCACGATCAGAAAATCTCATTCTTTATAATCAGTGAGTTCTTGAGTGAATCTTTGTAACTCTTTATGTGTGAATTACTTTTTGAGATTGATTAAAGAGATTGTATACTCTTTTGTAAGGGTTTGAGAGTGATATCACTTGTATTTGTGATCTGTGAGAGTGGTTTAGGGTTTGTGATCCTTTAGTGGTAACGGATCTAGTTCTTGAGAGGTTCTCTGAGTTATTTCTGGGTTTGTAGTGTATTGTTACTGGTTTGTAAAGATACTCATATAGTAGAAGGGCTTCTCTGTGATGCTCAACGTGGATGTAGGCTTCTTCTAAGCCGAACCACGATAATTTTTTGGTGTTGTTGCTTTTCTTTATTGTTTTTTAAATTTCTTGAGTTTATTTCTTCTTGATTTGTTTCTTCTGTTAAGATCTGTTGTGTATAGTCTCTACTGTTTTTTCTGTTGAGCTTCTTTAACAGGTTGAAGTTGGGATCTTGAGTCGACCAAGATTCCCAACAACAGTGTATCTCAATTCTTCTGTTCGTAAGAAAGTTTTTTATTTTTTATTTTTAAAAAATTGTTCATAAGAAAGTTTATTGTTGGTATTGATTTTTGTTTCACTCAATTATAGCAGTAAATTGTTTGTCAACTCAATCAATTTGTATTCCTTAAAAGAAATTGAAATTAGTAATTAAAATATAAGTTAGAGTTTGATAAAATAGGAAGGTTTTTATTATCATATCAAATAATTAATAGGAAACTTTCTTTTTCTTTTTTATAAAGGATTAATATAAAGAGTGGTGCTATTGGCACATCCCCTACTGATCTATTCATGCTCCGCTTTTTAAAATTTTGATTTAATTAAATAAAGTTAAATATTTTTATTAAAGTTTTTGGTTTATTTCCAAAACTACCCATTTTACTTATTTTTTAAACTTAATACATACCATATATGATCTATCTATCTCTTATCTCTGTATCTGTATACATCTCTCTCACATTCATTGATTGATTTATTTTTTTCTTCTTATTTATTTATTTTTTAGTTTTTTTTTCTTCTTATTTCATGATGGAAACAAAAAAATACAAAATAACAGGGTACTTCAACACAACGACAGCTTGATATCATTCTAAAGAAAAAATAAATTTCAAACTTATTTCTAGAGAATGAATAGTTTCCAGATGCTTACTATCATTGTTAGACAATTCTTGCTTTATGTCATTCTCAGACAATTCTTCAAGATGTTTGATATCGTTCTTAAACGATTCTTCCATACTCTTGATATCGTTCTCAAACTCTTTTATAATATTTTAGATGTATGTAAGAAGCATATTTTAGGGTTTAAGAATTAAATTTTTTTTTTGAAGAAGAAACATATTACGGGTTTAAGAATTAATTTTTTTTTGAAGAAGTAACAGATTATTGGGGTTTTTTTTTGGAAAAGGAATATGAAATTTTAATAGATTTACTTTGTAGAAGATTTCTTTCCTAAATTGTATGTCTCTTTAAGTAATTTTGATAAAGTAAAAAAAAGAATATTCTATAATTTAAAAAGTGGGGCATGAATAGATCAGTAGGGGGTGTGCCAATAACACCACTCTAATATAAAACCAATTAATAATTATTGGTGTGTACTTTCAAACTATTTAGTCCTTTGAGTAATTTTACTCAAGGATATATTGGATTTAAAAAAAAAATACTAAATTAGAGTGTACATACATTTTTTGAGTGGTGCAAATATTGTGACTCTTAAGATTTAGCTATAAAGAGCAGCCAAGCACAAGCTCATTTGATCAACCAAACAAAGCCAACTGGTTGAGGGGCTTTCACAGTATATATTTTACTCAATTAGCAGCATCTGGTTGAAAAGAAAATAAACATTAACTACCTTGTATGAATAATTCTTTCATTTGTTTATAATTTTTAATATATGTTCAACACTAATAAGTAATTTAAACACTATAACAATAATTGAAAAACATATAAACATTAACAACCTTTTATACATTCTTATCTCCTTTTTTTTTTAGAAATTTTCTTACATTAGATTTTAGAAATTTACAAAATGTGTTTTGTACAGTAATTTTACATAACAATCCAACCATAGTATGAATACAATCTAATGACTACCAACTGTCTATCCGTGTAATATCTTCCAAGCCGGCCAACTCAAGAATGAGAATAATTTGTTGTAGATAGTAATTTATCTTTTCTTCCATGGTCATTTTACTGAGTCTTTGTAGAGTCAACCTTTTTGACTAGTTCCCTTAACACTCCAGGAAACAGTAGATGAGCTAGTGAGGCCTTACGCAATTCCAATCCCCCTTTGAGCTAGTAAAGAGTAAAATAGACAGCTTCATTTCCCGGTAACAAACTTGTTTCTATGAAGTATTAGTAGTATAACACTACAATCCCATGTCTGCCATCATCTTTTCGTCCATCTCTACATCCTTGAATCTACCTGCCTTGCGATAAATCTTCATCAGAAGCTCAAAATTATGTTCATTATCTAGCTCCAACTCGAAAAGCATGTGAGCAGCAATCTCTCCAATTTCTACATTTTCATGAAGGTAGCAAGCATATAGCAATGCACCCCACAAGGTTGGACCTGTCACGAACTCCATTTTATCTATTATCATCGCATTAGTCTTGTCGATCAACCCTGCTCTTCCATACAGATTCGCCATGCAAGCATAGTGTTCCACTATCGGGCTAATTCCATACTCCTCTCTCATGATGGAAAATAACCTCCCCGTCCTTTACTAACCCTTGATGAGCGCAGGCTGATAGCAATGACGCAAATGTGACATTGTCCGGCAAAAGTTCATCCCTCTCCGTCTGCTCAAAACACGCCAACACTTTTGGGTCATTGCAATGAGCAGAAATTATAGTGTTCCAACACACAACATCTCTTTCAGGCATGTGATTGAACAACCGCCGCGCTTGGTCTAACTTTCCATTATTAGAGTATATGGCGATCAAAGAATTCGCAACTGACAAATTCCACTCAACCCCATGCCTGACAACCCACCCATGAATTTGAACACCAATCCTTAACCGAGCTTTAGCAAGAACTGCTGATAAAGCCACCGAATCAGGTTGAAGTCCATTTCGAATCATCCCGCGGAAAATATCCAATGCCTCAACTAAAAGCCCATGACGAATATAACATGTCAACATTGAATTCCAAGAAATTAAGCCCTTAGAAGCAGTCTTGTCGAAAACCCTTCTAGCCTTGACAATATCACCACATGTTGCATACATGTCAAGCGCATTATGCACAAACATATCATAACCGAACCCGAAACGTGCAGCCTCACCAACCCGAATCGAACCCCCCTTTCTAGCACAAGCTTTCAACTCGTGTACTGGTCCCGTTAAATTAGAGTTGTCCACGGTTCTGGTTCGGGCCAGTTTTAGTTTGAAACTGGCGGTTCCAGTTCCGTGGACAGCTCGAACCGTAACCGTAACCGGAAATTTCGGTTTGGGTTCGGTTTTGTAACCGCAGGTTTGGCGGTTACGGTTTGGTTTCGGTTATGAAACTGACCGGTTCCGGTTCGATTTCGGTTCCGTCCTGTTTTTTTTTTTAATTTTTAAATTCAACTTTCAAATACATATTATATATATATATATATATATATATATATATATATGTGTGTGTGTGTGTGAAAAAAAATTAATGAAACTTAACAAATAACATTTTTATTTTATATATATACAACTAATAGTCTAATACTAATTAAAATTTGACAAAGTTTAAATTTTAAAAATTGCACAAACAATTTTATTTGTAATCAAACCTCATTTATAAGGTCTATCACTCTATTGTATTTAATATTCATATAAAATATTTAATACAATATTACAATTATCTAATTATACAATTGAATTATTGAAGTATTTAACAATCAATGTGTAAAATAAAAGAAATTGACATTGATTAATAAATAAAAATTTACAATTGATTGAATATACAATCTAACAAAGTTTATATATATATATATATATATATATATATATATATATATTTATTGGCATTGCACTTAATTTTGACTACAATTAAGTTGCCTACATATCCTCCACCAATGTAGAGGAATCCAAGGCCATGTAGTTATTTTACCTTTAATTAGATGCTCGGTGTTGGAGGTTGGAAGTTGGAACGGAATCTATTCGCTGCCTTCCGTTCTTGTGGTTTGGCCATCTTCGAAGAAATCATTCACTATCTCTAGCTCAAGTTCTTGTTGTCTGAATTTTGCCTTTGTCCAATCATCAACATACGCTTGGGCTTCAAGTGATTGTGGACACAGAATCGACCTTCTTGGTTCCAAAATATTTCTACATGCACTAAATTCTTGTTCCACAGCAACAGTAGAAACTGACGTTCCAAGAATTTGTTTGACAATAATAGCTAAAATTGGAAATACCTTTTCATGATCCTTCCACCAAACCTGGATACTAAATTCACTATCTTCTAAAAATTCATGATTGGTTTGTAAATACCGGTCAAGCTCAGAAATCGAGCCAGATAAAAATGAGGAAGATGTTCGTAATTTTTTGGCTTTATCGGAAAACAATCGATCCCCTAAACCCCTTATTTTAAATCTTGAGGAAGAAGTAGTACCATCAGATGTGGGTTGGGGTTGTGAAACCGAAATGTTCAAAGACAGACCATATATTCTAAGATATTCATCGTATAATTCATATAGCAAAGTCTTAATAGAATTACAATAACTAAGAACATCAACTTCTATTCCTGAACTATTGTAGTAATGAATTAAATAATCCTGCAAACATTTTAATATAAAGTGTGGATCAAAACAAGATGCAAGGAAGTAAATAATTGGAATCTCCTCATAATAATGTAGCAATTTTGTTTTCATTGTAGCAACACATTGACTCAATTGAATATCAAATTCACACTCACTGAATGCACCGGCAATATTAACACGTTGAATAAGAAATAAATGAGTAATGAGATAGTAAACAGCAGATAAAGCATTGGTAGCATCATTAAAAACATGTAATAATTCAAGAATTTTTATAAATACATCTCAATGGTTCAATTGAAGAGAAATTGAAGGAACGTTATAAGTAATAAAAGAAACTAATAATTCCATATATTCAACACTTTCACTAAGCAACTTATAAGTAGAATTCCAACGAGTACTAATATCCCGAGAAAATTTAATGGGACACCTACTATTTTGAGGGCAAAATCTCAACCATTATTTCTGGATTTTGTTATGCTTCCAGATATAGTTATCTCTAATTAGTCTAATATAAATAGAAAAAATTTATAATCCAGCTTGAATACACAAAATTAAAACATGGCATGCATATCTTTGATGAAATAATTTACCCGCAAAATAGGGATTGTACAATTCCTTTAACATAGGAATAGATACGGTATTATTTGCAGTATTATCAAAACCAATTGCAAAAATTTTGTTTTGGATATGAAACTCTTCAAAAATATTTTAAGGTGTCGAAAAATATTTTGAGCTGTATGTGATTCATCGAAAACATGAAATGCAATAATTCTTTTTTGCATGACCCAATCATTATCAATACAATGACATGTCACACCCATGTAATGGTGGCTACCAAAATTGTCGATCCATATGTCGGCATATATGAAAACGCGACCTTGAATTGATAAAAAATGATTTCAATTTGTGTTTTTCTTTTTTGTAAATGGAAAATAGTGCATGTGTGAGAGTGACGCTAGGAACAAGTTGCATTGCAGGATTTAATGCAGTTTGACAATAATTAACAAAACCAAATTTCTCACCAAAACTAAAAGGTAAGTGTTCTACTGCAACCATTACTGCTAATTCTTCCTTATTTTTTTTCAGACGTATAATGAATAATTGATTGTTAGGGGTTCCGTACCTGGAGATTTGGGCTTGGTTACTAGCCTTCACCGATTTGGACGGGTGATATTCTTAATAAGGGCCCAGTACGTGCCATATCCGAAGGATTTACTGGTCTTGTATGTTTTGGGGCAGTAGTTACACTTGATTTTGATCGTTTCGTCACCTAACTCAGTTTTCTTCACATGTACTTTGAACAGATCGGACTTCAACGGCTTTTCTTCTTCACCTGCATAAAATTCATTTGAAGATGGTGGCATGGTAGAAGGGGTAGATATATTTTCATTACTAATGGGGATATTGGGATTTGGCTCAGAAATTATTATAGGGGGATTGAGACTAGGAGGGAGATCATATCCAAATTCTTTTTGAAGGAACTCGTGGTAAAGTTGGTCATTGTAATTGACGCCATCACCTTCGTGTTCTAACTAATCTTGCAATGGACCCTTTCCTCTGTCCAAATTTCTTAGACTTGAACCTTCTCCCCCACTTGCCATTAAAAAATAAATTATAAATAATTAAATACTAATAGTAAAAAAAAATTGATGATTGTAAGTAAATAATAGATGCTTGTAAAAAATAAAAGAAATATATATTTATTAATTTATATGAGAAATGAAAATAAAATAAAACTATTGAATGTAGAGAGAATTGAGAATTTGAGATTGAGAGAGAATGAGAGAAGTTGGGAGTGGTGCTAAGAAGAATGAAGTGTTGGGTGGTATTTATAGAATTTAGGTGGAGGGACATATTTTCAATTAAATGGAAATAAGGGAATTTTTTCTTGGATGTTGGAGGAAGTCAGGATTATGACTGTTGAACGGTCATCTACCTCCAACGGTCAACTTGAATTTTTTTTTAAAAGTGACATGTGTGCTGTAATTGGTTGGTTTTTTTTTAAATGTAAACTGGCGGTTACCTCCAACGATCAACTTAAAATTTTTTTTTTTTCAAAAAACTTGACATGTGTCAGCCTGTAATTGGTTGTTATTTTTAAATGTTTAACCGCCGGACTGCGGGTTTCGGTTGTTTTTTGGCAAGTCCTAACCGTAACAGAACTGGCGGGAAACTGGTTTCCAACTGGTTTTGAAACCGCCGGTTTCGGTTTCGATTTTCCAATTTTGTTTTTGGTTTTTAACCGTCGGTTTAACTAAACCGTGGAGAGGTTAAAAACTCTCTTCCTCCATTTGAAAGTAAAGCGCTATAGCATCCTCATACTGACCCAATTCAGAGTAACCCGATATAAGCAGATTCAAAAGAAACACAAACTTATCTCGCTTAGGCATTTGATCGAACAGTTCATGAGCATCATCGACTCGGCCAACGATGCATACAATCTCAACAGTTTGGAAGAAACACCAACGTTTTTTTTCGCAAAAGGTATGTGGGTATGAGACAGTGTAGCTTAATACCCAGATCAATGGCTCTCAATTTGAAGCATGTTTCGAGAAGAAAAGCAAAGATTTCGACGTCGATGGTGATCAGGGGCGAAGTCAGGGTGTTTTTGTAGGGTGGGCTAAACTAATTATATATATTTTTTAAACGAACTTCGACGATACGAAAACATTATATCGATTGAAAATTTAAGATACACTTAGATAAGAGGGGAAATAATGAATCGTACCCCTAAAAATTCATATTCTAAACAAAATACATAAATTGTTTTAAAAGATAACGATTAGATAAGAAGAAAAAGAAATGTAATTCTCATACAATCATGAACTATCTCGGTTTTAACAAATTTTGAGAGAATGTAGAACGATAGAATCATGGAAGTGAAACTTTTCCTACTTGTCGGAATGTGTTTAGCTTTCAAAAGTTATAGTCTATTTGTGTATGATACTCTAATATGTTTTACTTTTTATATTTAGTTATGTTAGTGTGATAAATATAATTGTAAATTAAGGGTAAAATGTAAGACTCTAAGGGAAGTAATTATAAATATGTAAACTTGTAAACTTAATTTTTTTTTTCAAAAAGTTAGCCTGGGCTACAGCCCTGGCTACTTCACTAATACCTCCGCCCCTGATGGTGATGCCGTTTTGAATAGAGATTTCGAGGTCTTTGATGACGGCATCTAGGTCTTGGAGTTTGGTTTGGGACAAGGGTTTGTGATGTATGAAGATTGGGGTTGGGGTTGATTTTGGATAAGTCTCTGTTTTTCAGATAAAAGTTTCTGTTTTCGAAGTTTTTCTGTGTTGCTTCTTCTGCTCTTGGAAGCGCAGTGGAGAGGCAGAGAAGCTAGAAAGCTTGGTGATTGGGGTGGAATTGTTATCCATTTCTGGTTTTTGGGAATTGTAACCCCACAATGAATTAAAATAAATAAATATTTTTTGGCAGAATTTCATATAAGTCCTATCTTTTTGGTGATTTGTCACATTCATAAATATCTTTCCAAATTCATCACTTTAGTCCTATCTTTTTCCAAAACTCATCACCTTAGTCCATTTGACCAAATATATGAAAGTTAACTATTTTAAAACTTGTAAAAGTACAGTTTTGCCCTTATTATTATTTAATTTAGCTAAAATAATTATATTAGCTGTAAATTAAAATGAAAAAAAATAAAATTCTTAATAATAAAATCTTAAATTAATATATTACAAAAAAAATCTTAAATAAATAAATAATAATAAAATCCATTAATTTGTTTTCTTTTTTTGTATTTTTGTCATAATGGATATTTATTTAGCTAAAATGATTATCTTAGCTTTAAATGATTTGTTTTTTCATAATTTTTTTGTAATCTATTTATTTAAGATTATATTATTGAGAATTTTATTGTTTTTCATTTTAATTTAAAGCTAAGATAATCATTTTAGCAAAATAAAAATCCATTATGAAAAAAATACAAAATAAGAAAATATTAATGGACTTTTAATTATTTATTTAATTTTTTTTTGTAATATATTTATTTAAGATTTTATGATTGAAAATTTATTATTTTTATTTTTTATTTAAAGTTAAGATAACCATTTTAACTAAATTAAATAGCAATAAGGGCAAAAGTGTACTTTCATAGGTTTTAAAATAGTTGACTTTCATATATTTGGTAAAATAGACTAAAATGATGAGTTTTGGAAAAAGTTAAGAATAAAGTGATGAATTTGGAAAGACATTTATAAAAGTGACAAATCACCAAAAATGTAGGACTTAAGTGAAATTCTGCCATATTTTTTTAGGATAGAATAAATAAATATTTGACACCAATCTTCTACCTAATTGAGATTTAGGTGGCGTTTGATTTTTTGTTTGAAATCTGAACAGGTCTGAACGGTGCTGAAATCTGAATAGGTCTGAAATCTGAAGTACATGCAATATGTTTATTTTTTTTTATCTGAAATCTGAATGGAAAAGTTAAGTTGTTTGTTTTTTTTCCAAAACATAACATCTGAAAACCTGTAATTTGACATTCTTACCCCTACATTTTTAATGGTCATATATATTACACTATTATTGATAATTAACTTTAAATTGATATTGTAAATTTTTTTTACGGTATTCCAATAAAATATATTTTTTAAATTTAATAAAAATAAATACTTAAAGAAATGAAATCATAAATTAGTTAAAAAAATTTAAGTCTTTTAATCAAGTTTAATCAATTTTTAATATATATCTATATATATATATATATATAAGTAATTAAGAATCATAATAAATAAATGTTACTTTCTCATCCTCATCTTTACCATCGTCTCCACCACTCTCCCTCATTCATATCTATTCATTTTTTTTGGACAAAGAAACAGTCAAACAACACAAACAAGAGGAAAACAGAGCATACTCTCACCCTCATCTATTCATCTTCAGCATCACCATTCATCCACCACCATCTCTCCTATTTTCTCTCCCCAAATCCAAATCTCTTATCATCTCTCTTCCCAATTTTTTTTATTTGGTGACTAG
>CM065644.1:25840034-26104822 GCA_033220585.1 Dipteronia sinensis | reverse complement strand
AAATGCAAAAAGAATCTTAGGAATAGAAATCACTAGGACTAGAGAAGAGTCTAGGCTGTGCTAAAACAGGTTAATTATCTGTTGAAGCTGGTTGATAGATTTTCTATGAAAAACAGTAAGCCTGTTAATATCCCTCCCTCTCTCCTAGTTTTGTATTATCTGCTGCTCTATCTCCTAGATCTATTGATGAGAGCAGATTTATGGAGTCTATTCCTTACTCTAGTTCTGTAGGGTCTGTTATGTACTCTATGATAAGCACTAGACCAGACCTTGCTCAAGTTATTAGTGTTCTGTCTAGATACATGGCCAATCCTGGAAAAGGTCATTGGAATGCCATGTAGTGGCTATTAAAGTATATCAGCTCTACTACTATAGTAGGATTAGTTTATGATTGTGCTAACAGTGAAATAGATCTAATAGGGTATATAGATTCTGACTATGCAGGTGATAGAGATAAGAGAAGGTCTACCTCATCTTATTTCTTCAAAATAGCTAGCTGCTGTGTAAGTTGGAAAAGTCAGTTGCAATTACTTATGGCTCTATCCACAACTGAAGCAGAATATATTGCTGTAACTGAGGCAATAAAGGAAGCAATTTGGCTTCAAGGCCTCTTAGATGAATTAGGGTATTTAGAGGAAAGGCAGTCATTTACACTGATAGCTAGAGTGCTCTGCACTTATGTAAAGACCATGTGTTTCATGAGAGTACTAAACATATAGAGGTCAAATACCATTTTATCAGAGATAAAGTCTCGGATGGTACTGTTCAGGTGGAAAAAATATCCACTGAGGATAATCCAGCTGATATGGGCACAAAAATTGTATCTTATAGCAAGTTGAAGCATTGCTTAAACTTGCTTAAGATAAGTGATTATGGCTGATTGTTTTATGTGTCTTGAGTAGGTATCACATAGAAGAACTTATACTATATGATTGTTGATAGGCTAAGGTGGAAATTGTTGATATTATTAGCCCATCATGGTTCAGCTTGGAGGCCCAAACCAGTGACCCAGAAGAAGCCCAAATAAAGCCCAAGAACTTTGATCCACAGCTTGGTCACAAACCTGATTCCACTTATGCAATACAGTGCCGTTTTGTGGTTTATTATCTGATCAGTAAGGATAAGGTGATGATGTCACGATTTCATGCTGATTTGGTAAAACCTGATTGGCTTGAGGAGATATTGAAGCTGACTCAGATGATAAGCCTATATAAATGAAGCGTTGAAGAAAGAGAAGGAAATCAGAATCATCATTTAGGGTTTCTTTAAAATTCTCTCTCTGTTCTCTCACGATCAGAAAATCTCATTCTTTATAATCAGTGAGTTCTTGAGTGAATCTTTGTAACTCTTTATGTGTGAATTACTTTTTGAGATTGATTAAAGAGATTGTATACTCTTTTGTAAGGGTTTGAGAGTGATATCACTTGTATTTGTGATCTGTGAGAGTGGTTTAGGGTTTGTGATCCTTTAGTGGTAACGGATCTAGTTCTTGAGAGGTTCTCTGAGTTATTTCTGGGTTTGTAGTGTATTGTTACTGGTTTGTAAAGATACTCATATAGTAGAAGGGCTTCTCTGTGATGCTCAACGTGGATGTAGGCTTCTTCTAAGCCGAACCACGATAATTTTTTGGTGTTGTTGCTTTTCTTTATTGTTTTTTAAATTTCTTGAGTTTATTTCTTCTTGATTTGTTTCTTCTGTTAAGATCTGTTGTGTATAGTCTCTACTGTTTTTTCTGTTGAGCTTCTTTAACAGGTTGAAGTTGGGATCTTGAGTCGACCAAGATTCCCAACAACAGTGTATCTCAATTCTTCTGTTCGTAAGAAAGTTTTTTATTTTTTATTTTTAAAAAATTGTTCATAAGAAAGTTTATTGTTGGTATTGATTTTTGTTTCACTCAATTATAGCAGTAAATTGTTTGTCAACTCAATCAATTTGTATTCCTTAAAAGAAATTGAAATTAGTAATTAAAATATAAGTTAGAGTTTGATAAAATAGGAAGGTTTTTATTATCATATCAAATAATTAATAGGAAACTTTCTTTTTCTTTTTTATAAAGGATTAATATAAAGAGTGGTGCTATTGGCACATCCCCTACTGATCTATTCATGCTCCGCTTTTTAAAATTTTGATTTAATTAAATAAAGTTAAATATTTTTATTAAAGTTTTTGGTTTATTTCCAAAACTACCCATTTTACTTATTTTTAAACTTAATACATACCATATATGATCTATCTATCTCTTATCTCTGTATCTGTATACATCTCTCTCACATTCATTGATTGATTTATTTTTTTCTTCTTATTTATTTATTTTTTAGTTTTTTTTTCTTCTTATTTCATGATGGAAACAAAAAAATACAAAATAACAGGGTACTTCAACACAACGACAGCTTGATATCATTCTAAAGAAAAAATAAATTTCAAACTTATTTCTAGAGAATGAATAGTTTCCAGATGCTTACTATCATTGTTAGACAATTCTTGCTTTATGTCATTCTCAGACAATTCTTCAAGATGTTTGATATCGTTCTTAAACGATTCTTCCATACTCTTGATATCGTTCTCAAACTCTTTTATAATATTTTAGATGTATGTAAGAAGCATATTTTAGGGTTTAAGAATTAAATTTTTTTTTTGAAGAAGAAACATATTACGGGTTTAAGAATTAATTTTTTTTTTGAAGAAGTAACAGATTATTGGGGTTTTTTTTTGGAAAAGGAATATGAAATTTTAATAGATTTACTTTGTAGAAGATTTCTTTCCTAAATTGTATGTCTCTTTAAGTAATTTTGATAAAGTAAAAAAAAGAATATTCTATAATTTAAAAAGTGGGGCATGAATAGATCAGTAGGGGGTGTGCCAATAACACCACTCTAATATAAAACCAATTAATAATTATTGGTGTGTACTTTCAAACTATTTAGTCCTTTGAGTAATTTTACTCAAGGATATATTGGATTTAAAAAAAAAAATACTAAATTAGAGTGTACATACATTTTTTGAGTGGTGCAAATATTGTGACTCTTAAGATTTAGCTATAAAGAGCAGCCAAGCACAAGCTCATTTGATCAACCAAACAAAGCCAACTGGTTGAGGGGCTTTCACAGTATATATTTTACTCAATTAGCAGCATCTGGTTGAAAAGAAAATAAACATTAACTACCTTGTATGAATAATTCTTTCATTTGTTTATAATTTTTAATATATGTTCAACACTAATAAGTAATTTAAACACTATAACAATAATTGAAAAACATATAAACATTAACAACCTTTTATACATTCTTATCTCCTTTTTTTTTTAGAAATTTTCTTACATTAGATTTTAGAAATTTACAAAATGTGTTTTGTACAGTAATTTTACATAACAATCCAACCATAGTATGAATACAATCTAATGACTACCAACTGTCTATCCGTGTAATATCTTCCAAGCCGGCCAACTCAAGAATGAGAATAATTTGTTGTAGATAGTAATTTATCTTTTCTTCCATGGTCATTTTACTGAGTCTTTGTAGAGTCAACCTTTTTGACTAGTTCCCTTAACACTCCAGGAAACAGTAGATGAGCTAGTGAGGCCTTACGCAATTCCAATCCCCCTTTGAGCTAGTAAAGAGTAAAATAGACAGCTTCATTTCCCGGTAACAAACTTGTTTCTATGAAGTATTAGTAGTATAACACTACAATCCCATGTCTGCCATCATCTTTTCGTCCATCTCTACATCCTTGAATCTACCTGCCTTGCGATAAATCTTCATCAGAAGCTCAAAATTATGTTCATTATCTAGCTCCAACTCGAAAAGCATGTGAGCAGCAATCTCTCCAATTTCTACATTTTCATGAAGGTAGCAAGCATATAGCAATGCACCCCACAAGGTTGGACCTGTCACGAACTCCATTTTATCTATTATCATCGCATTAGTCTTGTCGATCAACCCTGCTCTTCCATACAGATTCGCCATGCAAGCATAGTGTTCCACTATCGGGCTAATTCCATACTCCTCTCTCATGATGGAAAATAACCTCCCCGTCCTTTACTAACCCTTGATGAGCGCAGGCTGATAGCAATGACGCAAATGTGACATTGTCCGGCAAAAGTTCATCCCTCTCCGTCTGCTCAAAACACGCCAACACTTTTGGGTCATTGCAATGAGCAGAAATTATAGTGTTCCAACACACAACATCTCTTTCAGGCATGTGATTGAACAACCGCCGCGCTTGGTCTAACTTTCCATTATTAGAGTATATGGCGATCAAAGAATTCGCAACTGACAAATTCCACTCAACCCCATGCCTGACAACCCACCCATGAATTTGAACACCAATCCTTAACCGAGCTTTAGCAAGAACTGCTGATAAAGCCACCGAATCAGGTTGAAGTCCATTTCGAATCATCCCGCGGAAAATATCCAATGCCTCAACTAAAAGCCCATGACGAATATAACATGTCAACATTGAATTCCAAGAAATTAAGCCCTTAGAAGCAGTCTTGTCGAAAACCCTTCTAGCCTTGACAATATCACCACATGTTGCATACATGTCAAGCGCATTATGCACAAACATATCATAACCGAACCCGAAACGTGCAGCCTCACCAACCCGAATCGAACCCCCCTTTCTAGCACAAGCTTTCAACTCGTGTACTGGTCCCGTTAAATTAGAGTTGTCCACGGTTCTGGTTCGGGCCAGTTTTAGTTTGAAACTGGCGGTTCCAGTTCCGTGGACAGCTCGAACCGTAACCGTAACCGGAAATTTCGGTTTGGGTTCGGTTTTGTAACCGCAGATTTGGCGGTTACGGTTTGGTTTCGGTTATGAAACTGACCGGTTCCGGTTCGATTTCGGTTCCGTCCTGTTTTTTTTTTTTAATTTTTAAATTCAACTTTCAAATACATATTATATATATATATATATATATATATATATATATATGTGTGTGTGTGTGTGAAAAAAAATTAATGAAACTTAACAAATAACATTTTTATTTTATATATATACAACTAATAGTCTAATACTAATTAAAATTTGACAAAGTTTAAATTTTAAAAATTGCACAAACAATTTTATTTGTAATCAAACCTCATTTATAAGGTCTATCACTCTATTGTATTTAATATTCATATAAAATATTTAATACAATATTACAATTATCTAATTATACAATTGAATTATTGAAGTATTTAACAATCAATGTGTAAAATAAAAGAAATTGACATTGATTAATAAATAAAAATTTACAATTGATTGAATATACAATCTAACAAAGTTTAAATTAATATATATATATATATATATATATATATATTTATTGGCATTGCACTTAATTTTGACTACAATTAAGTTGCCTACATATCCTCCACCAATGTAGAGGAATCCAAGGCCATGTAGTTATTTTACCTTTAATTAGATGCTCGGTGTTGGAGGTTGGAAGTTGGAACGGAATCTATTCGCTGCCTTCCGTTCTTGTGGTTTGGCCATCTTCGAAGAAATCATTCACTATCTCTAGCTCAAGTTCTTGTTGTCTGAATTTTGCCTTTGTCCAATCATCAACATACGCTTGGGCTTCAAGTGATTGTGGACACAGAATCGACCTTCTTGGTTCCAAAATATTTCTACATGCACTAAATTCTTGTTCCACAGCAACAGTAGAAACTGACGTTCCAAGAATTTGTTTGACAATAATAGCTAAAATTGGAAATACCTTTTCATGATCCTTCCACCAAACCTGGATACTAAATTCACTATCTTCTAAAAATTCATGATTGGTTTGTAAATACCGGTCAAGCTCAGAAATCGAGCCAGATAAAAATGAGGAAGATGTTCGTAATTTTTTGGCTTTATCGGAAAACAATCGATCCCCTAAACCCCTTATTTTAAATCTTGAGGAAGAAGTAGTACCATCAGATGTGGGTTGGGGTTGTGAAACCGAAATGTTCAAAGACAGACCATATATTCTAAGATATTCATCGTATAATTCATATAGCAAAGTCTTAATAGAATTACAATAACTAAGAACATCAACTTCTATTCCTGAACTATTGTAGTAATGAATTAAATAATCCTGCAAACATTTTAATATAAAGTGTGGATCAAAACAAGATGCAAGGAAGTAAATAATTGGAATCTCCTCATAATAATGTAGCAATTTTGTTTTCATTGTAGCAACACATTGACTCAATTGAACATCAAATTCACACTCACTGAATGCACCGGCAATATTAACACGTTGAATAAGAAATAAATGAGTAATGAGATAGTAAACAGCAGATAAAGCATTGGTAGCATCATTAAAAACATGTAATAATTCAAGAATTTTTATAAATACATCTCAATGGTTCAATTGAAGAGAAATTGAAGGAACGTTATAAGTAATAAAAGAAACTAATAATTCCATATATTCAACACTTTCACTAAGCAACTTATAAGTAGAATTCCAACGAGTACTAATATCCCGAGAAAATTTAATGGGACACCTACTATTTTGAGGGCAAAATCTCAACCATTATTTCTGGATTTTGTTATGCTTCCAGATATAGTTATCTCTAATTAGTCTAATATAAATAGAAAAAATTTATAATCCAGCTTGAATACACAAAATTAAAACATGGCATGCATATCTTTGATGAAATAATTTACCCGCAAAATAGGGATTGTACAATTCCTTTAACATAGGAATAGATACGGTATTATTTGCAGTATTATCAAAACCAATTGCAAAAATTTTGTTTTGGATATGAAACTCTTCAAAAATATTTTAAGGTGTCGAAAAATATTTTGAGCTGTATGTGATTCATCGAAAACATGAAATGCAATAATTCTTTTTTGCATGACCCAATCATTATCAATACAATGACATGTCACACCCATGTAATGGTGGCTACCAAAATTGTCGATCCATATGTCGGCATATATGAAAACGCGACCTTGAAATTGATAAAAAATGATTTCAATTTGTGTTTTTCTTTTTTGTAAATGGAAAATAGTGCATGTGTGAGAGTGACGCTAGGAACAAGTTGCATTGCAGGATTTAATGCAGTTTGACAATAATTAACAAAACCAAATTTCTCACCAAAACTAAAAGGTAAGTGTTCTACTGCAACCATTACTGCTAATTCTTCCTTATTTTTTTTCAGACGTATAATGAATAATTGATTGTTAGGGGTTCCGTACCTGGAGATTTGGGCTTGGTTACTAGCCTTCACCGATTTGGACGGGTGATATTTCTTAATAAGGGCCCAGTACGTGCCATATCCGAAGGATTTACTGGTCTTGTATGTTTTGGGGCAGTAGTTACACTTGATTTTGATCGTTTCGTCACCTAACTCAGTTTTCTTCACATGTACTTTGAACAGATCGGACTTCAACGGCTTTTCTTCTTCACCTGCATAAAATTCATTTGAAGATGGTGGCATGGTAGAAGGGGTAGATATATTTTCATTACTAATGGGGATATTGGGATTTGGCTCAGAAATTATTATAGGGGGATTGAGACTAGGAGGGAATCATATCCAAATTCTTTTTGAAGGAACTCGTGGTAAAGTTGGTCATTGTAATTGACGCCATCACCTTCGTGTTCTAACTAATCTTGCAATGGACCCTTTCCTCTGTCCAAATTTCTTAGACTTGAACCTTCTCCCCCACTTGCCATTAAAAAATAAATTATAAATAATTAAATACTAATAGTAAAAAAAAATTGATGATTGTAAGTAAATAATAGATGCTTGTAAAAAATAAAAGAAATATATATTTATTAATTTATATGAGAAATGAAAATAAAATAAAACTATTGAATGTAGAGAGAATTGAGAATTTGAGATTGAGAGAGAATGAGAGAAGTTGGGAGTGGTGCTAAGAAGAATGAAGTGTTGGGTGGTATTTATAGAATTTAGGTGGAGGGACATTCTTTCAATTAAATGGAAATAAGGGAATTTTTTCTTGGATGTTGGAGGAAGTCAGGATTATGACTGTTGAACGGTCATCTACCTCCAACGGTCAACTTGAATTTTTTTTTAAAAGTGACATGTGTGCTGTAATTGGTTGGTTTTTTTTTAAATGTAAACTGGCGGTTACCTCCAACGATCAACTTAAATTTTTTTTTTTTCAAAAAACTTGACATGTGTCAGCCTGTAATTGGTTGTTATTTTTAAATGTTTAACCGCCGGACTGCGGGTTTCGGTTGTTTTTTGGCAAGTCCTAACCGTAACAGAACTGGCGGGAAACTGGTTTCCAACTGGTTTTGAAACCGCCGGTTTCGGTTTCGATTTTCCAATTTTGTTTTTGGTTTTTAACCGTCGGTTTAACTAAACCGTGGAGAGGTTAAAAACTCTCTTCCTCCATTTGAAAGTAAAGCGCTATAGCATCCTCATACTGACCCAATTCAGAGTAACCCGATATAAGCAGATTCAAAAGAAACACAAACTTATCTCGCTTAGGCATTTGATCGAACAGTTCATGAGCATCATCGACTCGGCCAACGATGCATACAATCTCAACAGTTTGGAAGAAACACCAACGTTTTTTTTCGCAAAAGGTATGTGGGTATGAGACAGTGTAGCTTAATACCCAGATCAATGGCTTTCAATTTGAAGCATGTTTCGAGAAGAAAAGCAAAGATTTCGACGTCGATGGTGATCAGGGGCGAAGTCAGGGTGTTTTTGTAGGGTGGGCTAAACTAATTATATATATTTTTTAAACGAACTTCGACGATACGAAAACATTATATCGATTGAAAATTTAAGATACACTTAGATAAGAGGGGAAATAATGAATCGTACCCCTAAAAATTCATATTCTAAACAAAATACATAAATTGTTTTAAAAGATAACGATTAGATAAGAAGAAAAAGAAATGTAATTCTCATACAATCATGAACTATCTCGGTTTTAACAAATTTTGAGAGAATGTAGAACGATAGAATCATGGAAGTGAAACTTTTCCTACTTGTCGGAATGTGTTTAGCTTTCAAAAGTTATAGTCTATTTGTGTATGATACTCTAATATGTTTTACTTTTTATATTTAGTTATGTTAGTGTGATAAATATAATTGTAAATTAAGGGTAAAATGTAAGACTCTAAGGGAAGTAATTATAAATATGTAAACTTGTAAACTTAATTTTTTTTTTCAAAAAAGTTAGCCTGGGCTACAGCCCTGGCTACTTCACTAATACCTCCGCCCCTGATGGTGATGCCGTTTTGAATAGAGATTTCGAGGTCTTTGATGACGGCATCTAGGTCTTGGAGTTTGGTTTGGGACAAGGGTTTGTGATGTATGAAGATTGGGGTTGGGGTTGATTTTGGATAAGTCTCTGTTTTTCAGATAAAAGTTTCTGTTTTCGAAGTTTTTCTGTGTTGCTTCTTCTGCTCTTGGAAGCGCAGTGGAGAGGCAGAGAAGCTAGAAAGCTTGGTGATTGGGGTGGAATTGTTACCATTTCTGGTTTTTGGGAATTGTAACCCCACAATGAATTAAAATAAATAAATATTTTTTGGCAGAATTTCATATAAGTCCTATCTTTTTGGTGATTTGTCACATTCATAAATATCTTTCCAAATTCATCACTTTAGTCCTATCTTTTTCCAAAACTCATCACCTTAGTCCATTTGACCAAATATATGAAAGTTAACTATTTTAAAACTTGTAAAAGTACAGTTTTGCCCTTATTATTATTTAATTTAGCTAAAATAATTATATTAGCTGTAAATTAAAATGAAAAAAAATAAAATTCTTAATAATAAAATCTTAAATTAATATATTACAAAAAAAATCTTAAATAAATAAATAATAATAAAATCCATTAATTTGTTTTCTTTTTTTGTATTTTTGTCATAATGGATATTTATTTAGCTAAAATGATTATCTTAGCTTTAAATGATTTGTTTTTTCATAATTTTTTTGTAATCTATTTATTTAAGATTATATTATTGAGAATTTTATTGTTTTTCATTTTAATTTAAAGCTAAGATAATCATTTTAGCAAAATAAAAATCCATTATGAAAAAAATACAAAATAAGAAAATATTAATGGACTTTTAATTATTTATTTAATTTTTTTTTTGTAATATATTTATTTAAGATTTTATGATTGAAAATTTATTATTTTTATTTTTTATTTAAAGTTAAGATAACCATTTTAACTAAATTAAATAGCAATAAGGGCAAAAGTGTACTTTCATAGGTTTTAAAATAGTTGACTTTCATATATTTGGTAAAATAGACTAAAATGATGAGTTTTGGAAAAAGTTAAGAATAAAGTGATGAATTTGGAAAGACATTTATAAAAGTGACAAATCACCAAAAATGTAGGACTTAAGTGAAATTCTGCCATATTTTTTTAGGATAGAATAAATAAATATTTGACACCAATCTTCTACCTAATTGAGATTTAGGTGGCGTTTGATTTTTTGTTTGAAATCTGAACAGGTCTGAACGGTGCTGAAATCTGAATAGGTCTGAAATCTGAAGTACATGCAATATGTTTATTTTTTTTATCTGAAATCTGAATGGAAAAGTTAAGTTGTTTGTTTTTTTTCCAAAACATAACATCTGAAAACCTGTAATTTGACATTCTTACCCCTACATTTTTAATGGTCATATATATTACACTATTATTGATAATTAACTTTAAATTGATATTGTAAATTTTTTTACGGTATTCCAATAAAATATATTTTTTAAATTTAATAAAAATAAATACTTAAAGAAATGAAATCATAAATTAGTTAAAAAAATTTAAGTCTTTTAATCAAGTTTAATCAATTTTTAATATATATATATATATATATATATATATAAGTAATTAAGAATCATAATAAATAAATGTTACTTTCTCATCCTCATCTTTACCATCGTCTCCACCACTCTCCCTCATTCATATCTATTCATTTTTTTTGGACAAAGAAACAGTCAAACAACACAACAAGAGGAAAACAGAGCATACTCTCACCCTCATCTATTCATCTTCAGCATCACCATTCATCCACCACCATCTCTCCTATTTTCTCTCCCCAAATCCAAATCTCTTATCATCTCTCTTCCCAATTTTTTTTTATTTGGTGACTAGATCCATCTCTTGGCCAAGATGACTGGGTTTCGGTTCAGCGGCAGGGGGTGGCTAGGTCTGGGTCTAGTGATGATGATGGCGGTCCAGTTCTAGGTTTGGTTGTGGTGGCGGTGGTGGTTGATGGTGGGGGTGGTTGGGTTTTATTTTGTTTGGGTTTGGGTCTGGTGTTGATCGTGGTTGACGGTGGTGATGATTTTGTTTGGGTTTGGGTTTGGGTTTCCGTTTTTCAACGTGGTGATGATTTTGTATGAATTGGATTGGTTGAAATTAGATTTAGGTAGGTGGTATAATGGGAATTATGTGATTTGTGAGAGGGCATTTTCGGTATGAAAGTTTGTAAGGATTTCAGACCTCCCTCACTTCAGACTTCAGCCAGAAAAGCTGGCTTTTTCATTTCAGACACTTTTTTTCCAATTTTTCAGACTTCAGATTCATTAGAAAAAAACAAACAACATGTCCGTATGGCCATTTCAGACCATTTCAGATTTCAGACATGAAAAAGAAACATGCCCTTAGTATTAGGGCGTGTTTGTTTGAGTGTGTTAAATTATTAAGAAAATGTCTACGATTCGTAGTTAAACACTATAAAAATAATTGAAAAACAGATAAACATTAACCTCCTTTTGTACATTCTTATCTTCTTTTTTTTTAGAAATTTTCTTACATTAGATCAGAAATTTACAAAATGTGTTTTGTACAGTAATTTTACATAACAATCCAAACATAAATATTGGAGACTAGACTTGATGTCGGTACCGGTTCTGGTTCGGTTCCGGTTTGGAACCGGCGATTTCGGTTCCGACAGTTTCGATTTCGGTTTCGGTCCGGCGGTTCCGATTCCATTTTTTTTCTTATATTTAATCTTATTTCTTAAAAAAATTAGACATGTAAAATTATAATTTGTAAACCCTAAACCCTAAAAAATTTTAAAATATATATATATATATATATAACGGTGGAACCGCCGGTTCCAGTCTTGTTCGAACCGGACGGTTCCTCAAAGTTTAGAACTGGAACCGGAACCGCCTTGGTACTGGAAAAACCGGTTCCGGTTCCGGTTTTTCCCGAGCGGTTCTGGTTCGGGTTCACCGGTTCGAACCGAACTGTCGCTATGTCTATTGGAGACCATTGTATGGCGATCTAGTATGAATACAATCTAATGACTACCAACTGTCCGTCCGTGTAATTTCTGCCAAGCCGGCCAAACTCAAGAATGAGAATAATTTGTTGTAGATTGTAATTTTTCTCTCTCTCATGGTTTTTTAATTGCGTCTTTATAGAGCCAACTTTTTTGACTAGTTCCCTAACACACCAGCAAATAGTAGATGAGCTAGTGAGGCCTTGAGCAATTCACTCACCCTCTACCGTTGACATGAATAATTGAGGAAGATATGGATCCAAAATGGTGTGCACAACACCACCGGCTTCACTCACACTTCCTCTTTGAGCTACTAGAGAGTAAAATAGACAACTTCATTTCCGGTAACAAACTTGTTTCTATAAAGAATTAGTAGTATACAATTCCAATCCACTGGCCTATTTGCCATCACATTTTTGACCATCTCTACATCCTTGAATCTACCTGACTTGCGATAAATCTTCATCAGAAGCTCGAAATTTTGTTCATTATTAGGCTCTAACTCAAACAGCTTATGAGCAGCAATCTCACCAATTTCTACATTTTCTTGAAGGTAGCAAGCATATAGCAATGCACTCCACACGGTTAAACCTGCCACGAACTCCATTTTATCTATTATCATCGCATAAGCCTTGTCGATCAACCTTGCTCTTCAATACAGATTAATTATGCAAGCATAGTGTTCCACTGTCGGTCTAAGATAAAGGAGGGGGGGTGCTATCTACACGGGTCTTTCAAGAACCCATGGTTTTTACAGATTCAAAACGAGCTTTCAAATTCTCCTAAAGTCCATAATCGCCTCAACAAGACTTATACACATGATCACTAAGGAGTTTTTAACAGAAAACTATAATATCTTGTTTTCAATAAAAACGGGACTTTACTAGATAATTTTATAGCATAAATAGCCTCTCAACCTCTCAACGAAATATTAAGACCCTGTTACTTGAAGAATTTAATATTTCTCTTATACTTTCGTTAACCTGGCAAGACTTCCTAGGTTTTAAAACATATAAAAATAAAAATAGAGAAAAATTTACTTTGATCGAATTCTGGGAATATTTACAGCTTTATTGATTTCACAAATTTGTACATGAATGAGAATACAAAGCAAGAAGAAAATACATGAGAGTTGTTATGAGAGCTCTGAGATTGCAAAGAGATTAAGTGAGTGAGTTGATCTCGTGTGTTTTGCAACTGAGAGCTTGACTCTATTTATACAAGGAGAGATAAGCATGACCTAAAACAATGGCTGACACTTAGAATCTTCTTTATAGGAGGTTGTACCCAAGTCGTTGGTCTTATCTTCTTATCTATCCTTTTTTCACATTATTGCTTGTTTTGATCTTATCTTGTGCTAGATGCTTTTGCCTTTTTACTATGTTTGTATGCTACTGCTAACGCTTCTAACTTTGTCTAGTTCTGCCGACACTTGCTTTTGACTGTGACTTAGGTGTCTAGGTTGTGATAGACTTCTTCGTCGAAATGATCATCAAACTCCTCTTCATCTTCTAGAAGCGAGTCATCACCAAAAACATTTTCTTCTTCCTCTTAGAGTTCTCTGAGGGCTTCGTCTGTTTCAAGGCTAAGAAAAATCCAAAGAATTGGGTATTTGAACCACACGTCATTGATTCGTATGAAGATACACATGTGTGGTGTCTGTCCAACCAACTTAGGTCTAACAGAATTTATGCAGAGAAAATACTTTTCGGCTTTGTACCTCGGAAGATATTCAGAGCAAATGTCCTGGCAATCTAAAGAAGGATTTCCCTCTTGCATGATAAGCTAGGAGACAATTTGTCATCCTATAGGGCTGGCTGATGATTCATTCACAGGGCAAAGAGTCTATATCTAAATAGAAACCTTTTCTTCCTCCATACATTCTGACTGATTACTAAAGCTTGTCTGAGAGGAAAGCGATTTTTAGCATGTTGGCAGCATGAAGGCTATCAATCATACCATAGCTAAAAATTTCTTCAATACTAATTGTTCCCAAATCTGGGATATCAAATTCTAATGGGAAGATATCCAGATTTATTTGGACTGTTATAAATTTATACCAGATTTGCTGGTATCGTAACCTTTTGTGTAAAAATGTAGTCATACCCTTAGGTAATCCTACGCTTAAGGAAAGAAACTTTTGTATATTTAGAAAACGCTTCAAACTATCATTTTTAGCATAGCCAAAAATGGTTTGCTTTATATCATTAGGTAGGGTCTCTACCGCTATATATATATAAATATATATTTTGCTTGATCCCTCATTATGACAATATTTATAATATCAAGGGGCCTTTCAGAGATTACCACATTGTCTTCATTACTATTCTTTTGCAGTCATGCTTTTGAATACTCTTTTGCTTTTCACCTACCATATCTAGCTTCTGGAGCTGATCAGTTAACTGTTCAGCTTCTTCTAGCTTTGCTTCAGGACTTCATTTTCTGCTTGTAGCTTATCTAAGAGCTCACTCATTGTTGCTTTGCAACTTTATAATTTTTCAGAAATCTTATTTTTTTGCTTCATTAATTCCTTTTAAATGGTTCATAAAACTTTGAACTTGGTTTCGATCATATGTGATTCCATTAAAATCTAAAATGGGTTCGAAACCATCTTGATTTTGCAAAAACAATCTTAAAGATATATTGGCTTCCTCTAATGAATAAAAACCTTTGAAGATAGGGTTTGGAAAATCTTCGACATAACTAGCAGTTTCCTACCAGGTAGAATTAATTCCAACTTTTCTTCCTTTATAAACTACATAATAAGAAAACTTGTTATTTTCCACAAAATACTGGCTTAAAATATTAAGCGAGTTTAGAAAACCTTTGTTGTCATTTCTAAAAAACCAAATGTTGTCATTTCTAAAAAAACCAAATGTTGTTAAGTAAAGCTTACCGAGGCTTTGTAATCTTGTCTTTTAGAACTTTTAAGGGTTTAAAAGGGACTCCAGAACTGTAATTAATAGTATAAGACCCTATGCTAAGCTTTTCTGTACTAATGCTTGATGCTGGGAAACTAAAGCTTCTTTGAACAGTTTTTGAGCTTTCTGTCATTCCTGCAATAGTTAATAATTTATTAGTCTTGACAAAATATCTGCTACTGTAGTAAAAGTTAATACTAGTACTACGATAAGTCATCTCGATTTCAACCATAACACTTTGGAAACCAATCAAAACTACAAAAATTATCCGACGACCTACCTTGAAATTGCCCGGAACTATTAAAATTTCCCGGAACTATTAAAATTGCCATGGATAATGTTAGTAGATGATCTTTGTTTATTAAAATCATTACATGTAAAAATAGTTAGGCGTGACAAATTATAAAAAAGATTAGAAAATTTTAGATGTAATAAATTAAAGTGAGCAAATTATTATCTAATAAGACAATGTAGAGAAACCAATTTCATTAAAGAAAGTTTGAAATATTATTTATAAAGTAAAATAATAATATTTTATTATTTAGAGATTGTAAAATGAAGAATGATTGGAGTAGTAAAATTATGAAGATAGAATTTTCCGAGAATATTCCATTTTCAATCTTCAAATTGAAGAAAAAATTGAAGACCGGTTGGAGATGGCCTAACCCTTGATAAGCACATGCTAATAGCAATGATACAAATGTGACATTGTAACTCAAGATATGTTCATAATTGTGTGTTCACAAGAGAAAAATTGATATTGTCATACACCAAACATATTTGTGTCATTGTAACTCAAGATATGTTCATGATTGTGTGTTCAAAAGAGAAAAATCGATATTGTCATACACCAAACATTAATAATGTGCTTTAGCGCAATTTTCCCTAAAGTACTAAGTTACAAATGAAATTTGTAAACTAAATTAGCTAGGTCTATTAAAAACTAATCGAGTTGTGCTTAAATACAATTGACGATAGTTATATTCCCTTTGCAATATGAAAAAAAAAAAGAGTGTATTAAGGTTGAATGTTTGACGATTCGCTTTGTGCGGGCTTGCATCCGAACGCCCCGAAAGTGCCATAACATCAAAAAGCCTTTGTAACTAATCATGTAGGGGATTTTGGTTTATTATTAGCAAATACCACTATTTTTGGTTTTGGATCTTCCAAATCATTCTCGCAGGAGATCCGAACCCATTTTTTTCTGATCCTTCGATAAAACAGGGATAGGAATTCTCCGAGTTGGTATTCTCCTGGACGGGCCTCTAGTAGTTCGCACCCACCTACGGTTTGCAAACTGGGGGTAGGAAAATCATGATCGGGATAGCGGACGCAAAGCTATGGAAGTGCTAGTGTGGGACAGTCCACTTTGACGCGTTTTTATAGTTTACACACGTTTGTATTACCTCTTCTTACTGCCGTATTTATGTTAATGCATTTCCCCCGGGAAATCTTTAGAATTACCACTGCTTAGCTTTCAATTCGCCTCCCTGTCATCAGGTCACCAACTTCCTTGACCTTCCGGCACTTGGCCTCCGCCGTAAAATTAAGACCTAACCATTAATCGAGAAGCAAATTGCCTACTATCAAAAAAATCAGAAAATGTTACAAAATTTATATTAACCGCATTTAGTAAAAAAAAAAATGTTTTGTTTAAAGCTCGCTCTTAGCTCAACTCAGCTCTCAAATTGGGCAGTAAGGGCCGGAGAAGCTATATGTGCAAATCAAAATCGGGCGGATCCTTACTCGGAGCTTTCCAAGGCCCCCCTCATGGCATCCAAGTTGAGAGAGAAAACTTATATCTGAAGTAATAGCAACCTACCCTTTCCCGTTGCTAAGGGAAAAAAAATAAAATTATTTGTTTTTGAATCAGTGCCCCCCTTTTGGGTATGCTGTTTTCCTCTTTTACAGAGGGGCTCTCAGTGAAATAAATCTGGTACACACGAGAAGTCTCAACCCGAAATCAATAGCCCGCGATGGCTTTTCCCGGATGAAATGGCTTCCGCTTCGTCCACAGCCGCTCGTGCAGTTGCTTCCCTCTAAAAAGAAACAGTTTGAGAAGGTTCAATTGTCCGAAATAGCTTTCGTCTCTCAGTGTCAGTGTCGGCCCAGCCCCTTTTTTTGTAATTCCTATGATGCAATTGGAGCTTTTCGGCAGAAAAGAATCAAGATGAGTCGATCCGCCTACACGTCTTGCTTTTACTGCTATATTTCTACTCATTGAGTTGTGCTTAAATACAATTGACGATCTTATACACGCACAAAAATTTATTAAAAACCAAAATTTATTAATAATATAAATTTCTTTCATATTTTTTTTGCCCAGACAAAATCAATCTCTTTTAGTATTTTAATGTCTTATGATTTCATACATTATTTTTTAATCTAGTCTATATACGGATTTAACTACTACACAGTTACTGTATATTTAGAGGGTTAATTTTCAATCATTGGATTTCAATCCAAAGATCTATAGAAATCAAATATTTGGAAATTTATAAGAAATTAAAACTAACGCCTCTCTTAATTAGCATCACAAATATACTTGAACTGTATAGTAGCTAAATCCGTCTATTTATTTATGTATTTTTATTTTTATTAGGTATTCATTGGAAAAAAAATTAAGACTTTCTATACTATTTTATCATGCAATATCCATCTTGTTTTTTGAGGTGGTTCTTATTGTTTACTCGTAATTTTTTGATATGACCATTAAGATTATTATTATCAACTTCCAGGATTTTAGGTTTGAGATTACAAAATATTATATATATATATATATACATATATTTTAATTTTATTTTTGAAGCTTGTGTTATTATGTATTTAAATGGCAGTAAGTCTGTAATTTTTCGTCAAGGGTTAATAACATTGATGTGAAGGGTTTTCATTACCATTTATTGCCAGTTGGAAGAGGAAGAAAAGGGTGTCCTGGAATTTCTCTAGCCATGAGAGAACTATCCATCACTTTGGCAGCCATATGATCCATTGGTATCAGTACTATTGAGTGATAACATATAGTATAATATTGTAATAACTAGAACCTATTTGCCTTTTGGTATCAGTACTAATTAGTGCTGTAAATATGGGCCGGGCCTGGAGGGCGCGGTCCGGCCGGCCTGCCAAGGATGGCGGGCCGTGCCAGGCACGGCCCCCATTCTTGGCACGTGCCGGGTCAGGGTTCCAGGCACGGCGTGCCGGCCCGGCACGGCACGCCAGCACGGCGTGCCAAGCCCAACGGTCGGCACGCCGAATTTTTTTTATTTATTATTATTTTTTTAAATTTAAGTATATTTTTATTGTTTTTTTTAAAAAATATAACCGTTGGCTGACGTCATGGCTGACGTCAGCCAACGGTTATTTTTTTTAAAAAAACAATAAAAATTACAATTTGCCCCCTCAACTCTTGTGTTTTATATTTTTACCCACTTTTCTAATTTTTCTATAAATACTCCCACACATTCCACTTTTCATTCACTTTCTCTAATTCTCTCAATCTCTCCATTCTCAAACTCTCTATACAATTTCAATTATTCTTAATTTCATTCTTACTCTCTCTCTACTATTCTACACTACTAATATACTATTATAATATTTTATTAGTAATTTACTATTATTCTCTAATCTCTCCACCAAGACACCAAAGTTCAAACTTCAAAGGTACATTTTTATTTAAGTGTTATATTTTAAATTAAATATGTTTGTTTAGTTAGTAAATTTATCATTTTATGTTTATATCAGTTATTAATTTTATTTATTTAGTAAATTTATCATTTTTATGTGTAGGGGTTAATTTTTATTTTTATTTTTAGTAAATTAATCATTTTATGTGTAGGAGTTAATTTTAATATATTGTTTTAGTAAAATAATCATTTTATGTGTAGGAGTTAATTTTAATATATTGTTTTAGTAAAAAAAATAATCATTTTTATGTGTAGGGGTTAATTTTAATATATTTTTTTAGCTAAAAAGTCATTTTATTTGTAGTAGTTAATTTTAATATATTTTGTTTGTAAAATAATCATTTTATGTGTAGGAGTTCATTTTAATATATTGTTTTAGTTAAAAAAAATCATTTTATGTGTAGGAGTTAATTTTAATATATTTTTAAGTAAATTAATAATTTTTATGTGTAGGAGTTAATTTTAATATATTGTTTTAGTAAAATAATCATTTTATGTGTAGAAGTTAATTTTAATATATTGTTTTAGTAAAAAAAAATCATTTTTATGGGTAGGAGTTAATTTTAATATATTTTTTTAGTAAATTAATCATTTTATGTGTAGGAGTTAATTTTAATATATTGTTTTAGTAAAAAAAAATCATTTTATGTGTAGGAGTTAATTTTAATATATTTTTTTAGTAAATTAATAATTTTTATGTGTAGGAGTTAATTTTAATATATTGTTTTAGTAAATAATAATTTTTATGTGTAGGAGTTAATTTTAATATATTGTTTTAGTAAATTAATAATTTTTATGTGTAGGAGTTAATTTTAATATATTGTTTTAGTAAAATAATCATTTTATGTGTAGGAGTTAATTTTAATATATTGTTTTAGTAAATTAATCATTTTATGTGTAGGAGTTAATTTTAATATATTGTTTTAGTAAAATAATCATTTTATGTGTAGGAGTTAATTTTAATATATTGTTTTAGTAAAAAAAAATCATTTTTATGGGTAGGAGTTAATTTTAATATATTGTTTTAGTAAATTAATCATTTTATGTGTAGGAGTTAATTTTAATATATTGTTTTAGTAAAAAAAAATCATTTTTATGGGTAGGAGTTAATTTTAATATATTTTTTTAGTAAATTAATCATTTTATGTGTAGGAGTTAATTTTAATATATTGTTTTAGTAAAAAAAAAATCATTTTATGTGTAGGAGTTAATTTTAATATATTGTTTTAGTAAATTAATAATTTTTATGTGTAGGAGTTAATTTTAATATATTGTTTTAGTAAAAAAAAATCATTTTATGTGTAGGAGTTAATTTTAATATATTGTTTTAGTAAATTAATAATTTTTATGTGTAGGAGTTAATTTTAATATATTGTTTTAGTAAAATAATCATTTTATGTGTAGGAGTTAATTTTAATATATTGTTTTAGTAAATTAATCATTTTATGTGTAGGAGTTAATTTTAATATATATTTTTAGTAAATTAATCATTGTATGTGTAGGAGTTAATTTTAATGACCGAAACTTTTTTTTTTTAGGAAATGGATCCCACCCATCCTTATTTTCCAGACGGTCTAAACATGCTGAACGATGATTTTGATCTCTCCGGACCGGCAGAAACCGGAGCGGGACCTTCTGGTTCCGGCGCCACACCGACATCACGTACCAAATCTAAGAGGTTAACATCAGACGTATGGCAGTGTTTTGACGTAGTAGAAATGACACTTCCAGACGGTACGGTCGGCCCCAGAGCCAAATGTAAGTTTTGTCCTAAGAACTATACCACTACTAAGGGTGGAACCGGTCATTTGAGAAGACATATGCAAAAATGCATGCCCAAACACGTACAGGTACCCAATACAACCCAGACACAACTGCAACGGCACCCAGACGGGTCGGTTACGACGTGGCATTACGACGCCGCACATGCTAGAGAATGTTTGGCACGGTACATTGCACAAACTGATCAACCTATTAATTTCGGTGACTGTGTTTTTTTTCAAGAATTTATAACATCTGCATTTTGCCCCCAAATGCAAATTGTTTCTAGAACCACCACTAGGAACGATTTGATAAAAATGTTTAAAACCCAACGAGATGACTTGACGGCTGAATTACAGCATCTAACTGTCTCAATTGCATTAACTTCCGATATTTGGAACGCATGTTCCAAACAGGACTATTTATGTGTCACATGACACTATTTAGACTCTGAATGTAGGATACAAAAAAAAATTCTTGGTTTTCGTCCTATGGATTTTGCACATACCGCAGACAATATTTTTGCTGTCATTCTTTCTGTTTTAGAAACTTATGACATAACTCATCGCATCCTCTCTATCACATTAGATAATGCATCGGCAAATACTAAGTCTATTGCATTGTTTACTGAAAGAAACATCCAGCAAGCTGGGGGTTATTTCTTCCACCAGCGTTGTGCATGTCATATCATAAATTTAGTTGTACAGTCTGGTTTGAAGAAAGTAAGCAATCGTATAGAACGTATCAGAGATGCCATTTCTTGGATCGGTAGCTCTAATCCAAGATTTCAAGAATTTGGCAGACACTGTACATTAAACGGTCTACGACCCCGACGATTCCAAACTGATATGCCGGTAAGGTGGAACTCTACTTACTTAATGCTGAAAAATTGTTTGGAATATGATACAACTATTTCTGGTTTTTATAACATGAAATTGGCCGAAAGTGGCTGTCCACCTGCTCAATCACTGACACCAGACGATTGGTATGTGGCAAAGATTTTTGTTGAATTTTTACAGGTTTTTTACAATGCCACTGTAACCCTTTCTGGGGTCTACTACCCCACATCTTCCCAGGCAATCCATCAGATTGTGGAAATGTCTGACATGTTAAACACTTATAGGGAAGATGACTTGCTTGGCGATGCAGTTGTTGCCATGGAGACCAAGTTTAAAAAATACTGGTCTGAAATGCCTTTCCTTTATGCCTTAGGTGTTATAGTAGATCCTAGAATTAAATTAGCTGGTTTAGAATATTTGCTTGAGTTTACTGGTAATAAATTGTCAATAGATTATTCCGAACAGATTACTGACATTCGAAACAAGTTGTTCGAAGTTTTTAGTATTTATGAGCGCAGGTTTGGCGGCATTCACACGGAACCATCACCAGAACCGGACAGACAACCGTTGCCGACAAGTTGGAGCATTCTCAAACGCCGGAAAAAAGACAAATCAGCAAGTTCTTCTTCTTCAACTACACGATCTGCTGCATCTTCTGGTGCCGAACTGAATAGGTTCCTTGAAGCACAGTTTGATGCCGACGAAAACACGGAGAATTTTGATCTGTTGTTATGGTGGAAGACCTATAGCTACAGGTATCCGGTCTTGTCACACTTAGCACGTGACATACTGGTTATCCCCGTGTCCACTGTGTCTTCAGAACAGGCATTCAGCACGAGTGGACGAATTATTGAACCAAGAAGAAATTGTTTGACTCCAGAGATGGTGGAAGTATTAATATGCATTCGGGATTGGGAGCATGCTCGAAAGAGGATGCAAAATAAAACGGTAGATGAACAATTTATTCAAAATTTCTCCAATTTATATGTCGATGAGGGTTCCGCCAGTAGCCAGGTCCAGAACTAGGTTGTACATGTACATTTACTTGTAATACGATTGCACTCTTTTTCCCTTACCAAGTTTTTATCCCACTGAGTTTTCTTGGTAAGGTTTTTAATGAGGCAATCATGTAAATATGTAATACTGAAAGTCCGAAATAAATAAAGAATTCTTCATTTCATATTTTTATCTACTTTTTTTTTTCTTTCATGTTTTATCTTTATTTATTTTTTGAATTAATTCATTAAATAAAATAAAAAATGTATCTATAATCTATTATTAATTTATTATAAACATTTTTTTATTATACAAAAATAATAATATATAAAAATTTTTTTTAAAAAAAAATATGGGCCGGCCCATTTGGCCCGCCAAATTGGCCCACGGGCCGGCACGGCACGGCACGCGGCACGGCACGGAAGGGCCGTGCCGGGCCCCCATTTAGGAAAACGGGCCGGGGGGCCGTGCCGATGTGGGCCGGGCCGGCCCCCTTTTACATCACTAGTACTAATTGGTCTTGAAAGTAAACAAAACAAAAGAAGAAGAAAAGAGTCAAGAATGCATGGCTTTCATGTAAGAATACATATATATATGGCCGGCCCTCCTACTTTGCTAGAGGGGCGGCCGGCCCGGGCCCCTTTTTTAAGGGTTCCATGTGTACATGACTTCCGTACTGGTTTAGAGCCCATTTTTTATTTTTATCAAATTATAAGGGTCCAGATATTTATTATAGGTATTGGTAAAATGTCCATATTTAAAAAAAATTCAAAAGTTAAAATAAACAAAATAAAATTGGGCCAGGAGGCCCAAGATAAAAAAGTTCCAAATGAAATATTTAATTATTTTTTTTATCTTCAAACATATCAGTACTAAAGTCCAATTATTGTTTGAATTTTGTTTGAATTTCTAGCCTCCAAGTCCAAAGTCTCTCTCAACTCTCTTCTAAAAAAACAAAAAAATTCTCCCAACTCTCTCAAGTCTCAGCTCTCATTCTCCAAACAAGGGGCTCCATATTAGATTTTCGCTCCAGACCTTAAAATAGTCAGGGTCGGCCCTATATATATACAGTCTTTCTATTGTCAGTTCGAACTAATATAAGATATATCGGTCCTTGTATGTGGGCCATAGAATTTAAAAGATGCTTTGATAAGTGTATGCAGCCAAGTCAAAATATTTAAATTTAATGACCCACATATAAGGAACTGCTATATCTTATATCCGTTCGAACTGACAATAGAAAAATTGATATCAATATATATATATATATATATATTATGTACGCTTTTTATATTATTATTATTATAAGAATTGAAACAAACTATCTCAAACCTGACATGAACCTATAAGACAATAAGTAATTAATAAAAAAAAGACATTAATTAATAATGAGGTAAAAACTAGTAATTAACCCAGGAAAGGTATCTAAAGAATATCTTCGAGTCGACCCATCATAGATTCAGCTGCCTTACGGTGTCCCTTAGCAGCATTGAAATCACCAGTTCGCATTGAATGCAGAATCGTTCCATTAATAATTGCATTAATATTCTATTAATTAGTTCATCACCAAACTAAGTAATAACCACATAATTTGGATTTTTCCAGAATCGTTCCATTGCTAGTTAATTAATTATGCCATCGTTTCTTTTTGAATATGGGTCTGAATTGCATTATTATTCTATTAATTAATTAGTTCATCACTCTTTGATTTCGATTTCCATTTCAATTTCTCTATCATCTTTCCGAAATCCATATTTACCTTTTTTTAATAAAAAAAACTGATACAAAAGGGTTTGTTGATGTATAATAGTAGAAATAAAATAAGAATCGGGTGTTGGAAAATTCCATCATGTGGAGCCACACATGTAAATATTAAATGTGTTATGCTATCTTTGGTTAAGCATAAATTAAAGTGATCTAATTAAGATTTAAGGTTTTAAGGCTTAAGGGTATAATTGTCATGGTGTTAATGTGTAGATACTAGATTGCTATTTTTAATTTGATAAAGGGCCGAATTAAAAGTAACAAAACATATAATAATCTTATTATTATATTTAAGAGTATGATCCCAAATTACACGATCACTTTTGTTTTTCTGTATCCCCAATTCCCCATCACAAGTGAAGAGAGAACACTTTTGTGTCCCAATGATCGTGATAATTTGAAAATCTCAACCCATTCACCAACCTCCGGTAATGGATTTAGGTATGCTTCCACTTTCTATTATCTTCTCTTTCTCTTGAATTGACATGAGTTTAGTAACATGTATTTATGGTTTGATTAAGCATGATATAAAAACATGTTTAGGTTAAACTTTCGGTTGAATTATATGCCTATGCATGTTGGAATGGTGTTAATCAAATACTTACAAGTGGTACCAGAGCAAAATAGGTTCTTGCCTCCGCTGCTTCAGACCATTTCACTGTCACTAGAAGGCAACCACGAACGACGGACAAGCAGCGCAAGCAGCAGACGATAGCAAACCGGCGATAGACGCAGACGGTCGATCGTCCTCCCAAACCGATCGAACGACCGGCGGCTGGAGGTGGGTTTGGGTCGCTTGATCTGACCCGATTGTGGTCAACGACCACCAATCATCCTCCTTGCTACAAAACGCAAGGGTTTCACGTGAAAACTTGCCGAAAAAGTGGCGTTGACCGAGAAGAGGGAAACTGGGTTTTGGTGAGATCTAAGCATGGATCGGGTTTAGGTGTGACCCAAGCATAGATATGGTTTGGGTGTGACCCATCAAACCAAAGAGACTCAGATCTCGGTGATTTTATTCAACACCTCTTTATCAGACCAAACGTGATATGAGGGTTTGAAACCAACACCTAACTTTACTTCATGTTCATCAAACGAATTCATACAAAATAAATTTCACAAATAATTCAACAAACAATAACAAAGAAGATGATGAACAACAGAATTCAAATCTCAAACAACCATGGAATTTGATTTTGTTGTTAACGTTAGATATACCGGTATATAATATATAATATCATATCAGATACACATTGATAATCCAAATACAATAATCAACAAATTCAAATAATGGTAAGTCTCATCTCAATATACCTAGCACAACATTAATATCAAGTCATTGGACAGTAATATTAATTGTAAGTGGTACTCTTGTTGTAGTGATCAAACATTGACAATAATTCATGTCAAATAATAATTTTATCTTTGGATCGATTAATTATTCACATGTAAAACCTTATAATCGTCACATGTTTACCACCACAAGTGTATATGCAATTCGGCCAAATATTAACCTTCCTTTGGGCCGGGTAATACCCTCATGAATTTACACACACACATAAACATCCAACATCCCTCATGAATAATTTACACAAGAGAGGTCACTTTGGCGACATCTTGTTTCAATTAGCCATTTAGAATGATGGACTACTTTATTTAACCATAAAAGATATACCAAAAAATATTTGAATTTGAGTTGATTTTTTTTTTTTTAAAAAATTTACAAAGCCTAGTCTAAAGTACTTTCACATTTGGGGATGTCCAATTGAGGCAAGGCCTTATAGACGACATGAAAAGAAATTGGACTCCAAAACTTTGAGCAGCTGCTTCATTGGCTACTCTGAGCGATCTAGGTGCTATAAGGTTTATGATCCCACGCTTAGGTCAATTTTAAGCCGGGAACTGCAACATTTTTGAGGATGTTGCGTTTGGGGGGGGGGGGGGGGGGGGGGGGGGGGGGGGGGGAGGGAATAAGGTCAGAGACATTGTCTTAGAGAAGGAATTGGTTTCGATTCCCATTATCGCTTTTGACAATGTGTAGGTTTCTATACCTATCATTGATCAAGAAGCGAATCCAGATCCTCAACCAGACAATGTTGAACAAACCCCCATTTAAGATGAGGTAATTGTTCCTAAGGAACAAACTCAACAACCTCAAGAACCAGTGCCATTAAGGTGATCCACTAGAGAAAGGAGAAATGCTATTTCAGACGATTTTTAAGTATTTCTCTAGGAACATGAGGGCGACATTGGAATGGTGGAAGATGATCTAATCAACTTACATCAAGCCATGCATGGTTCCAACTCTCAAGAGTGGATTGATACCATGAATGGGGAGTATAAGTCTATGCAAGACAATAAGGTTTGGGAACTTGTCTCATTACCAGAAGGTGCGAAGCCCATTGTTTGTAAATGGATATTTAAAACCAATATGGAGAGGTATAAAGCTCGTCTTGTAGCTAAAGGCTTTACCCAAAATAAAGGGATCGACTTTAAATAGACTTTCTCTCCGGTTTCAATGAAATACCCTTTTAGGACAATCAAGACACTTGTTGCATATTTGAACCTTGAGCTTCATCAGATGGATGTCAAAATGGCATTTTTCAATGGTGACATTTAGTAAACAAATTATATGGTGCAACCAAAAAAACTTTGAGTCGGGAGACCTAAAGAATATGGTTTGTAAATTGACAAAATCCATCTATGGACTCAAGCAAGCTTCCAGTCAGTGGTACTACAAGTTTCATCAAGTGATTATCTCGTTTGGTTTTGAGATAACACTGTTGATAATTGTGTGTATCACAAATTTAGTAGGAGTAAGCACATATTCCTGGTTTTATATGTCGATGACATACTGCTTGCCACAAATGATATAGGCATGTTGCAAGAAACCAAGAGATTTCTATTAAAGAATTTTGAGATGAAAGATCTTGGTGATGCCTCCTTTGTATTAGGGAACCAGATACAAGGAGATCGCTCTCAGGGTATTCTTGGATTATCACAAATGAGCTATATCGATAAAGTGCTTAAAAGGTTTGGCATGCAGGACAGCAAACCAGGTGACACCCCTGTTGCTAAGGGAGACAAGTTCAGTCTCAGTCGGTGCCTTAAAAGTAACCTTGAAGTTAAGGAAATGCAAGAGATTCCCTATGCATCATTTGCATGGAGTCTAATGTATTCTCAGGTGTGTACGCGTCCGAATATTGTGTACATTGTTGGTATGTTAGGCAGATATTTAAGTAACCTTAGGATGGATCATTGGAAAGCAACCAAGCGGGTTATGAGATATTTGTAGAGAACAAAGGATCACATGCTCATATATAGGAGACCGGATCAGTTGGAGATCATAGGGTATTCCAACTCTGATTATGCTGGATGCCAAGACAGTAGAAAATCCACATCAGGTTACATATACCTGTTGGCTGGTGGAGCTATTTCTTGGAGGAGTGCCAAATAGACACTCATAGCTTCTTCCACCATGGCAGTAGAGTTTGTAGCATGCTATGAGGCATCCAACCATGGAATATGGCTGCAGAATTTTGTCACTGGGATGCACATTCTGGAGGGTATTGAAAGACCACTCAAACTATATTGTGACAATAAGTCAGTAATGCTATGTTCTAACAACAACATGAGCTCATCTAGGTCAAATCATATTGACGTTAAGTTCCTAGTTGTGAAGGAGAGAGTTTAGAGTGGACAGATATCCATAGAGCACATTGGGACAAACTCCATGATAGCGGATCCGCTTACAAAGGGATTACCACCTAAGGTCTTTTATGAGGACACTGCTCATATATGTGTTATTTTGTGTGAGGATATCACATTATAGTGGGAGTTTGTATCATTTTGTATTTCATTGCTTTATGTTTGATTTTTGGCATACTTATGCATTTATGTATTTGGATATTTTTCTGATTAGAAATAAAGTATTTAGTTCATTTCACTCTGTTACGTTGTATTAAGTTTTGATCTCACTAAAGAATAAAGTAGGACCAGTTGGAAATAGACATGTATATATCACATTGTATGTAATTTCCATGCTACACATCCATGATTGATCTATGTCATTTGGTTATGTTGGTATACGTGACCATTGATGGGTTTAGTCACGCTAAATGTGACGAAAACCGCTTTGATCCTATATCGGCATAATCAATGGACAAGATTGTTCGAATATACCCTAAAATTGTGATAGCAAAATTTTGGAGCTCATAAAGTCATACACATTTGTAAAATTACATATGTGGCCCAGTGAGAGATTGTTGGAAAATTTCATCATGTGGGGCCACACATGTAAATATTAAATGTGTTGTGCTATCTTCGGTTAAGCCCAAATTAAAGTGGTCTAATTAAGATTTAAATTTTTAAGGCTTAAGGGTACAATTGTCATGGTGTTGATGTGTAGATATCAGAGTGCTATTACTAATTTGAAGAGAGGCCGAATTAGAAATAGCAAAACATATAATAATCTTATTATTATATTTAGGGTTATGGTCCCCAAATCACACGATCACTTTTGCTATTCTGTATCCCCATCACCAGAGAAGAGAGAACACTTTTGTATCCCAAGGAACGTGATAAATTGGAAGATCTCAACCCGTTTACCAACCTCCAGCAATGGATTCAGGTACGCTTCCGCTTTCTATTATCTCCCCTTTCTCTTGAATTGACATGAGTTTAGTAACATGTATTTAAGGTTTGATTAAGCATGATATAGAAACATGTTTAGGTTAAACTTTCAGTTGAATTATGTGCCTATGCATGTTAGAATGGGGTTAATCAAATACTTACATTGGGAAATCAAACTTGTACAAGTTATTAATTTATGTTCATGTTTCCTAGTTTAATGTTCAGGGAATTTCCAAATTCATGCGACATATGTTTACATTGATATGCAAAGATCTATACTAAAATTTAATATTGTTATGGAACAAAAGAGGGTTCTTTTTTTATATAGCACTGTTTCAATGGGTATTTGTGGAAAAGTCACCAAGTTATTAACTCTTATGAAAATAGCACCAATTATTGTGCTCTGCCAATATTGCCCCTAATGTACACGTGAGCTTTGAATTTGGGTGGATTTTTTTAAATTTCTTTTGACTGTCTGAAGAGAGAAGAGAGAAGAGTGTATTGTTGGCGGCGATGACCAGTATCATTGACGGCAACAAATCAGAGAAGGGACGCTGGCGACGAATCGGAGAAGGGAAGACCACGACGACGAACTTGAAATTGTTTGTGAAATCGAAGAATTCGACGAGGAACTTAAGGTGTGTTTGTTCTTAGCTTTTTTTTTTTTAATTTAGATTTAGGTTTAGTTTAAATATTATGTTTTGTTGGTCTGAATGGACATGTTTGGTCTATGATTAGATGTTGATTTGTGTTTGATTTGTTGTTGGAAGTATTTGATTGTTGTTAGGGTTACAATTTTAGTTTCTAGGGTTTGATTACTAGGATAGGGTATTATTTTCTTTTTAGCTGGTTTGGAATCAGTATGGTGGAGAAGATGAACATAACCTAGATTCACAAAATTAGTTGACGAGACTTAATATTTGCTTTCCGAGACTTAATTTGGTGATAGCTGAGATTTATTCTTTCCTAGCCGAGACTTAATTTTGCCTATCCGAGATTTACTGCTTCCTATTCGAGACTTACTGCTTCCTATTCAAGACTTAATCCAAGTCAATGGCAAAGATTTTGCATTAACACTACAAACCTCAATCATCCAAGCAGTAAAGAAGTCAGGCAACTCCATCAGAAATGGTAGCAAACATCTTAGTACATGTCTAACTTACAAAATTGTTCTTATCATACACATTTTGGACAGGAATATCTTGGACTTCTAAGCAAACGCAGAGTCATAAAGAATGAGAACAGGACAATAGAACTAAAAATTTATATATTGCAATATGAAATGACTTTAGGATACCATCAATACAAACAATGACATATAATTGTTGATTATAAAAATGCATTTTTTGGTGGGGGGTATATTCACTTTTGTACAAAGAACAAAGAATTGATTTATTTGTTGAAATTAAAGTTGATTATATATATATATATATATATATATCTTCTTCTAGTGACCAGAATTTTCATCTGTCATTTCAAGATGAGAGAAGCAATAACTACTAATGGTACTGTATATGTAAAAATGAGGCAGACTTTCTTCCAATTTTTAAGCAGTCCTTATCCTTGCCATATTTTGTTCTATCGGTAAATGACAGATAATTGTTGTGTATCTTCTGTTTGTTAATTTTAGTTGTGAACTGCAGATGGTAAACTTGAAGTCGAGGTTGAAAACTCCCGAGAGTTATTGGTACCCTATAACAATCACTCACCACAACCCCATTAAACTGCTCAACGTAATTGATGCTGCAATTAAGGAACCAGTAATTAAGGGAGTAGTAGAAGATGGGGGTAACGAACAACAGAGGTTCGATAAGTCATGTTTTGGTCATTTTCTACACATACATCGACACTTACAATTTTCCGGTGGTATTGTGAATCGGTTGCTACTACGTGAACTACACCACGACGGACCAACTGATGAGATGCGGTTCATGTTGGGTAGACGTAGCGTCCAGTTTTCTAGGTTGAGTTCTGTTTGATCACTGGGTTGAAGTTCAGACTCATCTCCGACATGACTCAAATTGAGGAGGTGGAGAATGGCATACACCAAAGGTACTTCGGTGGTCGCGATTTAATAACTTTGGAGGAACTTCAAGCAAGGATTTGACTGGATCAATGGGAGTAGCAGTACGGTGTTGTGAAGCTTTGTTTGGTATTGCTGCTGAACTGCTTTTTGATCGGATTGGATGAGAGGGAGTTCATCCCTATATGGCAATTGTGCCTCGTTGAGGACTTAGTTTCGTTTGAAGCATTCCTGTGGGGCTCATGTGTACAAATACTCTATATATGGGTTCATTAACTCTTTGCATGGTCGAAGACAATGGTTTGAACAAAGACAGTAGGAGAAGGGTAGTCAAAATCACAAGAAAGAGAGATACAATATTTTTGGGTTTTCATATGCCTTATTTGTAAGGAATTGAAAGTTTATTATTGTCAATATTTTTTTTCTTGATTTATTATGATATCTAACTATCCAATTAATTTTCCAATGGACATTTGTAGATTTTTTCTTTTGAAGTTATTCCAGAACTTGCAAGGGAATTCGCCACTTGTAGGAATGTTGACCCAATCCCACGTATTCTGAGGTGGGAGTTTAATAGGCGACCCCGGCCAGACAAACTATCAAAGGTGTTTAAGCCAAGGGTAAGAACCGGTTTGTATCTGTTTATTTAAATCTTAAGGTGTTACGTAAAACATATAACATTTTCGATTTGACAATTTCAGATGTTTGTGGAACTACAATTGACATCAACAGATCATGGGCTTAACACATGGAACTATCAGGGGATAAATGAGGGTGGAAATTTGTACCCCGCTCCTAGTTCAATTGATAATATGCCAGATGTTACAATCAAACCTGATGGTGATGACGCCGGATATAGAAATGAGGCCGAGGATATTATGCAACGTACCGGATCTAGAAGAAGGGTAGTCGAGAACAGTGGTCGTCCTATTAGGCAGAGGCGTATCAGATTAGATTGAAAAGGATACCTATTGTACATTGATATATACATGAGTGTGATGATAGTGGGGATGGTTGTCAGAGTCCTGGTCCTGTTTCTGTTGGTGCAATGTTTGATGATGGAGAGCATGCACAGTCTCCGCTAAGAGAGGTATGCAAATTGTTTTTCTTCTAAATTTGTCAAATTAATATGAACAATAAGTCTTACATTTGATTTTCTTCTACAGTAAGTACAAGACCATTGGACACTTCGATGTGACGAAGTGAAGAAGGCCGTACAACAATTACAAGAGGAGTTCCGAGCAAGTGAACGGTGTAGACAACAACAACATGAGGAGGTGATACGTATGCTATGTAGGCTTCATGGGTCATCGAATTTTATGCATACAGAAATGCCAAGCGATGATCTTCCATCTTTCCAGTAAAATGAGGATCTTTCATACATTCAGCGGGATCGAGGACATCATTCTGTACCCCTAATGGGCCCGATTGACCCTCCATACTTTACACATGATCCTTCAAACATTTAGCAAGATTGAGGACATCATTCTACACCTCTAGTGGACCTGATTGACCCTTCATCCCTTACTCACGATCTTTCAGACATTCAGCAGGATCGAGGACATCATTCTACACCTCCAGTAGACCTGATTGACCCTCTATCCTTGACTCAGGATCCTTCAGACATTCAACGAGATCGAGGACGTCATTCTACACCTCTAGTGGATTCGATTGAACCTCCATAATTTACACAGGATCCTTCAGACATTCGGCGGGATCGAGGACATCATTCTACACCTCCAGTGGACCAGATTGACCCTCTAGTATTATGTTCAGAGCATACACCCGTGTCACTTGACCTCGTATCTGCTGCTCCACTTGTTCTATCATCGCCATCCCTATGTTTGACAGTTCAACAATCAATCCGGATGCGCAAACGGGGTTGACAATTGAATAGCCCATACACTGACCCATGTAGGCCAAAAAGGGCTAGGATTGGCCCATAAATATCACCCTTTGGAATTGCTTGGTGGTGGTCATAAGGCAGAATACAAAGAATTTAAAAAGAACCTAACGGCAAAGTCTAAATTTCTACCTTTGGTGTAGACTTGTACATTCATAATCCAAGTTGCATTTCTGACAATTTGACTTATTGTTCAACTATGCAGGCACGATGTGGACCTAGAGACCTCAGTCGGAGTACTATGGTTCAAACGGTTGGACACCTACCACATGGACACCTTCGATACGGTATTTATTTATACATACCCACACTTTGTTTTTCGTTCTAATATAGATTGTAAGAACCTCGATTTTATGATTGGCTTATTTCATGACAAACCACACCACATTGGGGATGATTGTGTAATGGGTAGCTTAGGTCCTTGTCGGCAAGCTTTCGAGCATCTCCATGACTTCAAGAGCAAAAGGTATACTCACTTGACTTTGTCTCTTGAGGAGTTTAGGTGCACACACACACTTCATGCATGCCTTGTTCATCTTGCATTTGTTTTATTTATTGTGTATATGTGTGCATCCGTTACACAACTCATACGAGGACGTCTTTGTTTGTCTTTACGTGTGGTTGTTTCATGTTACGTTTTCCGTTTGTGTTCGGAAACGTCCTCACTCGCACGATGGTGTGCTTGTTTTGTGTCCGTACTTGCATGTTGGTGTGCTAGAGTCTTAGCACGATTTGTGACCATAGAGAGGCTCCATTTGTGCTCTCTTGGATTGTTATTTGGTTACTTGGTTTTATACCATGATTGGGGGAATTTTGTTATTGATCAATTCTGACCTTTAGTCACTCTTTTGACCATAGATCTTTCTATGTTTATCCAAATCTTGTTTTGTTAATTGGAGTAGAAATTAGACTTCCATACTTTTCTAACGGTATATTATTCGTAATATTTTATGACCGTTTGGTTTGATTTTGAAGTCTCCAAAAAGACCACTGAAATAGAGCATCTCTGCTGTTATCCGGTTTTGATCTTTGGTCACTTAAATGACCATAACCCTTTCTACAGATATCAAAACCTCATTTTGTCAATTGGAGTAGAAATTAGACTTCCATACATTTCCAACGGTATATCATACGAAAGGTTTCGATATCGTTTGGTCATGTTTTGGGTCGCTTGTTTCTGGAGCTGGTGTGCTGTCCAGTGTGTTAGGCGACATGCAAGGCCACTTGTGCATGTCGCCTCCAATGTCGCCTCGGACATGTTTTTCTTCTTCAGAACGTTAGGCGACATGGTAGGCGACTTCATGTAGCCTCTCATAGGCGACTTCATGTAGCCTCTCATAGGCGACTTCATGTAGCCTCTTATATGCGACTTCATATAGCCTCTCATGTCGTCTGGCACCAAAAACGGGACATTTTGGTCTTTTCGAGTCAGCCAGTTTTTCCCACCATTAAAAACCCCTCTTTGTCTTCTTCTTCCCCAACTCTTCTGCATTTACAGAAACCCTAGAGAGAGAAAGAGAGAAAGCTTCTTTAAGCTTCATTAACTCTCCAAACCCAGAACCCATCTCATTCTCACATCATTCCACATCATTTGAGCATGGGTCTCCATTGTTTCATGACTAGGTAAGCAAGAACTTATTTGAATATCATTTATTGTTCTTCTTACTCTAAATTAGGTATTTATTGCTTAATTAAATACCTTGACTAACTTTATTGCATATATTTATTAGTCTAAATTGCATGATTGGGTTTGTTTATGATAGCTTACATTATTAGGTCATTTATGCCTAAATAGCTAATCCATAAATGTTCATGTATGCTTAATTAATGATTAGGTTGACTTTGTGCATCTAATCAAGTTCTTGAACATTTATGTGTGTTTGTTTTGTGATAGCTAAATTGATTAGGTTATTTTTGCCTAAAAGCTAGGTCATAAACATTCATTTGTGATTCATTGATAACTAGGTTGAAATATTGATTCTTAATCAACTAGTTAAGCTTATTGAGTGTTTATGCATATTTTGTATAACAATTAGTTTGTTGGAAATTCTCTACAAATCTAATTGAGTTTGTTTGTTAATAGACTTTTGTCTAAGACTTGCATTTAGTGAATGATTAAATGTCTTGTCTCAGTCACATGAATATATGCTAAGTTTATGTTGAATACATTGTGAGCATATTTGTTGATTCATTGTGATTGTTTGTGATAGCTAGGATGGTTGTTATTGATAACATCTAGCTAAGTCTTTATGCTTTGCATTTAGACATTTGACAACTTGGATTTGTTTCTACAAACTCCTAGTTGAGCAATTTGTGTAGTCTAGCATAAATTGCATTGAGCATCATTTCACATGGTCACATAGACATTTCATACTCTTCATTGATTCAAAGTCTTGTGGCTTCGAGGTGAAGTTGCACAAGCATTGAAGTCCTTGCAACCAAAGGTTGGTTGGCAAGCATTGGTTGCCAAGAGCCACTGTAAAAGGCCCGTGGGATAGATTAGGAGGTGCTCATGCCAAGAGTAGTGAATCAGGGGATATCATTAGGAGATTGAACCAAGAGTGGCGAGTGGTAGTGTCCATAGCCTGAGGTTATCGTGAGTGAGAGTCCGAGTATCACTTGAGGGTGTAACTTTCTTTTCATATAGTGGATTTCTGTGGCTCAAGTGGCTAGCATGGCTAGTCCCGTGGTTTTTCCCGTTTGGAGGGTTTCCACGTAAAAATCAAGTGTTCTTTATATTTCCGCACTTTACTTGATTTTTATTATTTGATTGTTTGGGTTAATTGTGATTAATTTTGACTCGAAAAAGTTGGTAATAATCGATTAACAACCCATTCAACCCCTCTAGGTTGTTTAGACACAGGTTTGAGCTGTATTTTCATAGATAATCTGTTTTACTTATGTTTTCAACACTTTCATTCCCAACACCTTGATGCATATTTGCAAATCCTACAGAAGCGCCAACGTGCTTACCCTCCCGGTGTACGACCATAGGACAAACATTCTTGATGCGCAATTTTTTGTAAGTTGTCGATGTCTTTAAAACGTAAACTATAGTGTATTGAATACAATTTGATGATTTTTTCTTGAATGCATGCATGCACAGACATACCTTGTCATCCAGTGGGATAAGATGATGCCTACGGAAGTTATGGACACACCACCGAGGGCTTGGCCTATGTTGACTGTACGAGTGGCCCGAGACCGATCTTGTATGGGCTAGAGAAATGCGTCCACATGGATGTCGGCCATGGCACGAGGTTGATACAGTGAGTGGATTGAAACTTTTAGTGTTAAAATATGCATATTTCAATGCTACTTAATAACTAATATGCATATTTCAATGAATTGTAGCTTTTGGCGCCATTGAACGTTAGAAAATGTCATTGGATAATGGCCAAAGTTGACCTCAAGCAACAAAAAATCCACCTGAATTTAAGTCTCCGATAAAATCCAACATACTAACAAATAATATGTATTTTTAAGTATTTGATAAACTCTACTAATGAATAATTCTCGGATAACTATACATACGTCCTGGGTACTAATGTATTTTTAAGTATTTTCGGGTAAGATTCAATAAGTCTCGGGTAACCTTAAACAAGTAGTTGATTATCGTCGAGCTTAATAACAACATATTCCAAGTGCCAAAACTCATGAACGAAACAAATGATCTTCAATTAACTTATTAAAAAGGTTTATTGAGGAGAAGAATTACCTTTCAACGTGATGAGTACAATCCCTATGGAGGAGAGAAATTGCCCAGCCAATGAGGTTGAATAACACCTGGATCGATTATTTGAGAGGTTTGCAAGCTCCAAATAAAGACCAAATGGATGGAGTTTAAACGAAGAAGCTGTGTGTTTTTTTAGATTGACTTGAGAGAGACAAGAGAGAGAGAGAGAGAGAGAGAGAGAGAGAGAGAGAGAGAAAGCTTCTGTTTTCTCCAACAAGAACAAAAAAGAAAGAAGAAAGAAGAAATCAAGGGCATTGTTGTCCAGCTCTATACTTTGGTGCTATAAAACGTAGAATTATTAAGTTGGTGACATTCCTACAAAACCAAACTCATTTGGTGCTATTTCCCCCTATTCCCTCAACGAAAGCTTCACAAATTTCATATGCTTAATTGGTAATTAATTTCCTTAATAGTATTATATGTGAAAAAAGAAATAATTTTCAAGTTTTTCTATTCTTTTTTGTTATGGTGTTTCTTGTTTAATCATTTTATTATTATTAATATTATTATTTAGTTTTCTCAAATTCCCTGTATTGTTAGAGGAATCCTCTGGCATTGTAGGAATGGAACAAAATATTTTAATTTGGACTGCATAATTTTCTGATATTAGAACAAGATCTAGGGTTAATATTGCTATTTGCATTCGTAAGAGCCCGTTTGACAGTAATCTCCCTTTGAAGCCTCATCTATTTTTTTTAAGTATTACACTATTATATAAACAATAATGATACTTTATCCAAATTTAGTGTCAAAATCTGGTATCCAGATGATGTGGCATCATTGTAATCCATTCATTTAAATTGTATTAGATTTGCATGATTTATCTGAATGGATTATGGTGTTGCCACATCATTTGGGCATCAGATTTGAGCAAAGTAGCATTATTCTTATATAAATTTGGGATTTTTTTTTGAAGAAGGGAGACTTGAACCCACAACCTCATGGTATATGTATAAGAGATTTATCACTAGACCAACCTCATCTCGTCTGAAGCCTCATCTTATTCTTCGCAATCTACTACAATAACTGATTAACCGCGCCATGAATTTTACCCACAATGTCAACCACAGAGCACCTACCCGAATTTTACCCACACTGCATAATTTTAACCACGTCAATTAAGTTAATGTCCTATTCCTTTTTTTATTTTATAATATGTTAATGTCCTATTTCTAAAGAAACAAATATATATATGTATATATATATATATATATTAATGTCCAATCTAATATTTATATGGATGATGAATTTTTCCCCATTTTTTAGTTACTTTTTATGTGAGAATACGCATGGAAATACCAAAAAACAAACAAAAAAAAAGTGAAAAACAGTAAACTTGATACACCAAAAGCAGATCCATCAAAAACCCCTCAAACTGTATTGATTGAACCTTTACACTTCGTTGGCTACTTGGCTGATCAGTGCATTTCAGCATACTGGTTGACCAAGCTAAGTGCATTGCTAATATACTAAGCCACACTAACAATCTGAGCTCTAACAGAGGCCATAACTTTTCCATCAAAGGCCGTTCCAGCGAACCCATCAGAGCAAGTGTTCTCATCAGTGAGAGCAGCACTGACCCAAGTCTCAACATTGCTCATATGCCACTCAAAGTCAGGTCCCTTTGATTGACCACTCTCCTTCAGCTCCTGGACCGATTTGCTAAGCCTGTCAACAGTGTCATTGACCTCATCCAAGCTGTCTTTGATTGCTTTTCGCTCTCTGGATTTCAAGTTCTTGAATTTTCCAAGCTTTACCACGAACGACTTGCAAGACTCGGCTCTGGTTTGGTTCACAGATAGAGCTGTCAAAGCCAACTAACGTGGACTCTGCGCTTTATGTTGCTTGCGTAGGCTGTGAGAGAGATCAGCATAGATTGCTGGGTAAGTGGTGGATGGGCATGAAGTCTTGATGAAATTTGCGTCGCTGGCGGCGGCGGCGGCGAGTTTGTTGGCAGCTATGACTAGTACTGCTGAAATGTACAACACAGACACAAGTAACAGAACATAAGAAGAAACAGTTCTTGATGCCATGTTTGATTTTTTGTTTCAAACAACAAAAAATTAGATAAGAAAATTGAGAACTGGTTTGAAAAATGAGAGAGAGAGAGAGAGGGAGTATGTGTATATATAGATTAGAAATCAGACCAGTAAGCTTGACGGAGATTTTTTGTGGGAGTGTTTTTTTTTCTGGACCGTGTTTGGAGGCGTGTATTGGGTTTTGGTTAAAGTATTTTTTTATATTAAATTGTTTAAAAAGTAAATGTAAAAGGATGAATGATGTGCGACAAAGTGGGTATCTTTGTCAATGTCAGGAAATTTGTAATAACCGGTTTGTAGCCGTCATGATGTGCGGACATAGTATAACTATTATCGAATTTATATTTTAAAATTTATTTGTGATCTTCTATTTTTTATTTTAATGAAACTAAAATAAATTTACAACCTCAAAAGAAAATATGGTTAATTAATTAATTAATCAATATCTTTTAAAATGATCAAATCACAAAAGTTGTTTGTGTTTAATTGTAGTTAATTAGTTGACTTATATTATCAAAATATGCTTCAAATTTAGAAGTAACGGGAACGATTGTAATAGCACATCTTATCCCTAAGTCATTTATATTGTAATGCTGATTCTTTGAAATTTGGGTTGGTTTGGCCGCTTGTTTGATGATAGATAATAAGTTGATGGCTAGATGGGCAATTCGATTATTGTTATTAGTGATTGTCTGGCTACCATTTTTTACGACCGAAGTTTGTACATATTTGAATCATCAAAAATATTTTATTTACTATTGTGTTATTATCTATTATTAACACATTAATTTCTTATTGCAAACTTTCATAAAAATACGTGGTATTAGTAAATGAATCACTTTTCTTATTTTTGAAATTGAATATAACATTTTCTTCTGGGTGCGCACAGATATAAAATACATCAGTGCATTGTATGTGGACCATAGATTATGGATAATCACTGATAGATGCATACACACTGAGTCAAATCAATTGAATCTAATGGTCTACTTACAAAGTACTGATATATATTTATTAATGCGGGGAAGAAAATTTTCATTATATATATATATATATATATTTATTGAATCTTTCTCTTATCGGTTCGTCATAATATAAAATATATTAGTCCCTTAAACATTTGTCATTAGATTTAATTGCTTTGACCCAGTGTGTATGCACTTATCAAAACTTCTCCATAATCTATTGCTCAGATTTAAGGAACTTATATATTTTATATTAGGGGTAACTGACAGGAGAATGACTGTATATATATTAATGTCCAATCAAAATGGATGATGATTTTTTCCCTATTTAATATTTACTTTTTATGTGAGAATAAGCATGTAAGGAGCCATTGGAGAGCTCTTCTAGCCCAATATATCTTAGTGGTAAGTTTGTTCATTTCCTGTGGTAAGTGATTTACGTGGTGGTAGCCAAAAATGGCTTCTGGGCCCAACGTCTAAAGCCCAATGACAATCTTGAGTCAAGCCTGGCTAGGCCCAACTAATCTGGGTCGACCTGAATAGCCTTACCACAGTTACCATTTGACTTGGTCACTCATTTACTTCAAATCCACCACTGAAACTGATAATAACGTGTTCGTTGGTTTAAATTAGAAAAAGATTATGTGACCTCATGAAATCCGATCGTGATTTCAGGGATATTCTTTAGCCATCTTATAACTTTTAAAGGTTCTGAAAAATCTATAAATAGAACCTCCTTCCCACAAGGAGAGGATTCTGATTCTCTCACTCCCATTAACGGTATTTGCTAGCCGAACCTCTGCCAAAATCACTACTCCGGTCCTCAGAATCTTCTTATAACACTTTCCAGTCAATTTCTACCATTAACGCTCAGCCCAAGCACACCTAAGGCCTAAATCACAATCGCCACCATTTCTCTTCTTTTTATGTTACTATTTTCATCTTTTTTGCAGGTTATTTCTTGACGGGGAAGATCTATTCTGTTCGACCAGGCCAACAGGCTGCTTGGGCCTATTTCGAACCTGACCCTAATCCATTAACTGTAGAACGACCCTCTACAGTTTGACACCCACCGTGTAGCCCACTGCAGCTTAACACACACATCAGTTGGATCGGACGAAAGGCTTCAAAAATGTCAGGAGATGAAAACGGTTCAAGCTGAAAACGCCCTCATTGTCGAAGAGCAGATCGCAATACTGACCATCCAAATGACCGTGAACGCTGAAAGACTGCGAGTGCTCGAAGCAGAAAACATTACGGTTCAAACTCGTATGGCAGAATTATGGGCCATCATCGACGGGGCACCCAACAACGTAGCTTAACAACCTCCAGTCCTAGTGCTTGACAACTAACAAAACTTAGACAAGACGTCCCCAGCCTTCTCCGCAGATCCTCCATATCTAGAAGCGAACGTCAATCAAGGTTCGAGCCATGATGAGACGTAAACGGTTCAAGCTGAAGCAAATCAGCTTGATCCGTAGATATAGCAAAAAGTGTCGTAGGCGCCAATTCCAACTGTCGATCCACGCCAAGAGAACGTTTTGAAAACCTCAGTATCGCTGCAGTCAATACCGAATTTGGTAACACCAAATACTGGATTGCATTTGTTTGCTGGCCATAAGCTTTCTCGCAGGTTTATAGAAATGGAAGCCCTCATTCACAGGATCCCATGATTGCCAGTTCCTATCAAGAAGAGTAAGGCGAATAGCTTCGTAGATTCGCCATTTGTTGATGCCATCGCGCTCATTGAGATGCCCAGAAAATTCAGTTTCCCCAACATGAAGCAGTTTGAAAGCACGACAGATCCAGACAACCACATAGCGCAATACAAGCAGGGTATGTTCACTGCGACGATCCCACACGACCTCAGAGAAGCATGCATATGCAAGGGGTTCAGATCCAGCCTCTGTGGTCCCGCCTTACAGTGGTACACGAATTTGCCTAACAACTTTATTTCTTCCTTTGCGGGGCTTACAAATACCTTCGTGGAGTAATTCGCAAGCAGTAGAAAAATCGAGAAACAATTGGATGACTTATATACAATAACTCAGAGAAGCGGAGATAACTAGAGAGCATATGTTGTACGATTTAACAGAGAGAATGTGCAAATCCCGCACTACAACCAATCGACAACAATTTTAGCTTTCAGGAAAGGGCCTCGATTCGATCTGGACCTCTACATGGAGCTCACCAAATATCCATACAAGACAATGGAGGGCGTATTTGTAAAAGCGTGGGCTCAAATCAAATGAGAGGAATACGAGGCGAACTATATCGAAAAAACCTACAACTACAACAAGCGCAACGACCGCATCTACCGGAGATCAATTGATAGAAGAGTCAAACCCTATCCAACAGGAAATCGACGCGACAATAACTCTCGCTATAATGGACATAATGACTGAAGGCCATATGATCAGAATTCTTCAAGAACTGGTTGATCGCGAGCCCCAGTCCCAGAATATAACCTTAGCATCGAACCAGTCGACCTTGTGACTGTAATGAAGGAAATGGGGAGAACAGTCAAGTTGCCAAGGAAGATGAACGCCCACCAAAACATCGAGACACCCACTTTCGATACGAATTCCATAGAGATCACGACCATCAAACAAAGGATTGCATCGCTTTAAAACACGAGGTGGTAGAACTCTTGAAATGAGGACATCTATTGGAGTACCTGTTGGATAATGGAAAAGAGACGATCACCTGACGAGAAGAAATGCAGCAGGCTATTTCGGAGGACGGACCACCAGCACCGCCATAGCAGGAAATGGTGATCAATTATATAGCATGTGGATTAGAGGTCAGCAGTGTAATCTACTCAGCTACAAAGAGACATACTCGACAAGTGTCAAACGCAGAAATTCAGCCAAGCAGATATCACCCCTCAAAGATTGACGAAACTGTCACATTCAAGTAGACCGACAAATCAGATTAGTTTTCTCCACACCATGACGCTTTAGTCAATTATTTATACATTGCTAATTGCTTAACTAAGATAATTTTAATTGACAATGGTAACTCTTGTAACATTTTAATTAATTGTGCTCTCAAAGAAATGCAGGTCGAGGAATCCAAAATCAGTTGTCGAACGACGGTATTAACTGGATTCAGTGGCGAACAAAAAAGCAAGCTTGATGAGATTGTACTACCAGTCTACGCTGAAGGAGTGAACCTGTATATCAACTTTTTGGTGATCGACTGCCAGTCTCTCTACAATGCGATTTCGGGCAGACCTTGGATTTAGAAGATGAAAGCAATCCCCTCGACCTACTATCAAATGATCAAATTCCCTACCAAGTGGGGAGTTGGTGAGATCAAGGGCGAACATAGAGCAGCCAGGGAATGCTATCAGAACGCCATGAAAAAGAGGAAGAGCAATTATAGTAACTATAGGAAACCAAAGTCGAGTCGACATCGAATAAGCCCAAGATGGAGGATCTTGATGAGGTGTCGATCGACCCAAAAAATTTGGAGCATAAAGTTCAAACTGGGTCAAGACTACCAGAAGAGATACGGAAGTAGCTGAATCTACTTCTTAAAACAGCATCGCAGTAGCTTAGTGACCGCACCAAAATGGGCGCTCGCAATAGAACGAGGCCGTGGTGTAGTACAATAGCAAATAAGATTCGTTCCCACTATGAATGATGAATTGAGTATCACAATTGATTAATTAAATCGCTATTTAGACATGCAAAGCGTTGATATTTCAAGTATGCGAAACAAACCAAACTAAACGATAATTAAATAGCAAATATTATGGAAACTAAAATAAGCAAGCAACAAGTCCGAACATGAGGTTGTAAACCATATGTAAATGAGGTTAAGGCCTTGAATCCACCTGACCAATTCTCATCAACACAAGACACATCATTTGGATAAATTATGCAAGTGTATATATAGATTCGTATGCCCGAAAATTGTCTCTAACCTCTATCAAGTGTATAAAGACAACATTTATATGCACCAACAACCTATTTCTACATGGTTATCCGAACTACATACAAATTCATTAAGAACTATGGCTTACAATAGAATCCTACAAGCTGGCATCACATATTTCTATCTTACTAGACTTGTATCGGGCATTTCATCGAGCACATTGTGTGCTTTTCCTTTCGGTTCTTCTCACAACAATCAAAATATTATCTAAGTGGTAGTTAAGCACCTAGAAGCATTAAGCATAAGAAATACACATATATAACACATTGCAATGGAATAAATGTGATGGTCTTCATTGATGATTCATGGACAAGGTTTCATCTAGACCTTAGCCAAGATGAAATTAGTTCATATTACAACCCATGGCTACAAAAGATACATATAACAAGCAATACATCTCAAATACAATAAAATAAGTAAGGAGGGAAAAGTTTAGAGTAAACTATAGTGAAGATCTCCTCCTTGGTTGACTTGAAATGCTTAGTTCGTCCTCTCCCTTGATTGCCCCCCTTTGTATACTCCAAGAATGAGTTTAGATGGTGGGAAATGAAAGTGTAATGTGGTCTTGGTGTATTTTAGGAGAGGGTTTCTTTTGTTTTTGTGTTAGAGAGAAGATCATCTAAGAGAGAAGGAAGTGGGAAATATAGGGAGACCAATGAGTGAGGGGCAAAACTATACAAAAACCATCAGTTGACCAACATGCGACTTGATAGGTGACATGGGCAAGTCACCTGAGATCCTTGAACAAACCATAGTGTAACAGGCGACATAATAGGTGACATGGGCAAGTCGCCTCGTATGTCACCATTTCTCGACAGTTTCCTCATAGTGCATAAGGCGACCTTCTAGGCGACATGGGAAAGTCGCCTCCCATGTTGCCACTTCTTCCAGAGCAGAAAACCCAAAACAAGACGGTGCAAGAGGCTACATCACATGCGACATGGGGAAGTCACCTCCCATGTCACCACATTTTCTGGTAGCCTAAGATTGAGCCTTCACACTTACAACAATTCAGCTACTTTTCACTCCGGAAGTGAGAAAAACAAACTGGAAGCTCAAAACTAAATGACACCCTATAAGATACTAGAAACACATTAAATATAGGGATAGAGCTCGAAAAAGAAGCATAAAACATGGGAAAATACGGGGCTACACCAAGTGTAAATATGAACATATCACTTAGCCTGGTCGCACTCGGATATGGTCGGAATCGACCTTGAGGTAATTGTTCATCATTTGCATGTAGACTCTAGTCACCCACCGGTGAAACAGAAAAGGAGAAAGTTCACACCAGAAAGGAACAAAATCATCAACGAAGAAGTTAAAAAACTGATCGACATCAGATCAGTCAAAGAAGTAAAATACCTAGACTGGTTGGCCAACGTCGTGGTCATAAAGAAAAAGAATGGGAAATGGCACGTTTGCATTGATTTTACAAATCTCAACAAAGCCCGCCCTAAAGATCCGTTCCCACTTTCACACATCGACATGTTGGTCGATGCCACAGCAGGGTACGAAATACTCAGCTTCATGGATGCCTACTCCGGATACAACCAAATTCTAATGCATCCAGACGAACAAGAAAAAATTGCATTTATCACTGAATGAGGTACTTTCTCTTATAAGGTTATGTCTTTTGGTCTTAAAAATACATGTGCGACATACCAACGGTTGGTCAACAAAATGTTCGATGATATGCTCGGATCGACAATGGAAGTTTACATCGACGACATGCTAGTTAAATCGCTTGCCGCTTGACAACACATAGAGCATCTGAAGCAGTTACTCGATGTATTCGACAAATACAATATGGAACTTAATTCTAATAAATGTTCTTTTGGTGTTTCCTCTGGCAAATATTAGGCTACTTGGTGACACAAAGAGGGATCGAAGCCAACCCAGATCAAATTCGACAGATCAAAGCAATCGAATCGCTAAAGTGCATCAAAGATGTACAGAAACTTACGGGCCGAATAGCATCACCTAACATATTTATTTCCAAGTCGTCCGAACAATGCTAGCCATTTTTCAACACCCTAAGAATAAACAGGGTGTTCGAGTGGAACGAAGAATGTGAAAAATTATTGCAAGGATTGAAAAAATATCTAGCTTCACCCCCATTACTGTCGAAGCCAAAAAACAAAGAAACCCTATACTTATACCTGGCAATATCCGACACTGCAGTAAGTGCTATGTTAGTCAGAGATGAGGAAAATTAACAACACCCGGTGTACTACGTAAGCAAGACTCTACTCGATGTAGAACCTGGTACAACAAGCTTGAGAAGTTGGCTCTAGCCCTTGTCGTAGCCACACGAAAGTTAATGCCATACTTCCAATGTCATCCGATTAAGGTACTAACTTCCTACATGCTCAAAAATTTATTGCATCTGAACTTTCAGGTCGACTAACAAAATGGGCAGTCGAACTCAGCGAGCACGACATTTCTTTCCAGCAGTGAACATCAATCAAATCATAGGTATTCGTTGACTTTATAACAGATTTTACTCCTAATGAAAATTTACAGGCAGGACAAGAATTAACGACCCTCGTTGGGGACACGACAAAAAAAAAATGGACCCTGTCGGTTGACGGGTCAAGTTATATAAATGGGAGTGGACTGAGACTTGTGCTTAAATCCCCACAAGGAGAAAATCTTGAACATTCAGTCCACTGCAACTTTCGTGCGACAAATAACGAAGTAGAGTATGAGGTGTTGATTGCCAGACCCGACCTAGCAAAAAGCTTAGGCATAAAAAATATACAAATGCAAAACGACTCACAGTTAGTCGTACGACAAATGAACGGAACTTATAAAGCCAAGGACAAAAGAATGGCAGCATACATGGCCAATGCCAAGCAGCTAGAGTCCACATTCGACAACTTTTCTATATTACAGGTACCTATAACAGAAAATGCACGGGCGGACGCTCTAGCCAACCTAGGGTCGACAACTCAAACTAGCCGCCCCAACTATATACCCCATGTATATCTATTGCTGCCCGCAATACATGAAGAAGAAAATGTAACACCAATCGAAACGGCTCAAGCTGGATGGATCCAATAATAGATTACCTACAAGCCGACATCCTACCAGACGACAGAGCCGAAGCAAGGAAGATCAAAGCCAAATCGGTTAAATTCTGCATTTTGTATGGTAAACTTTACAAAAAATCTTTTACAGGTCCCTACTTGAGATGCATTACACCTCGAGAAGTGTACGACGTTCTTAAAAGCCTTCATTACGAAGAATGTGGAAACCACTCGGGTGCAAGAAGTCTGTCGAACAGAACAATCACAACTGGTTACTATTGGCCAACAATACGACCCAACTCTCAAAAACATGTGAAGCACTGCAACAAATGCCAAAGTTTCGCCCAAGTATCTCACCTGCCCCAAGGTACGCTAAATTCATTTTCGGCCCCTTGGCCATTTATTAAATAGGGTATGGATATTGTAAGTAAACTCCTAGCAGCACCAGGAGGGGTTGTCTACATGCTAGTCCTGACAGACTATTTCACCAAATGGGTCGAAGCGGGAGCGTTTCAACATATAAGAGACATAGAGGTACGCAACTTTGTTTGGAAAAAAATAATATGCAGGTTTGGAATACCAAAAGAGATTATGACCGACAATGGGTCAAAATTCATCTCGTTCGACTTCTAAATTTTTTACGATAAATACTGTATCAAGTTGAGTTTCTCAACTCCACGTTACCCTCAAGCAAATGGACAAGCAGAGTCGACTAACAAAACCATAATAAACACATTGAAGAAAAGACTTAAAGCTGAAAAAAGTCAATGGGCTGACATGTTAGGATTATGCTCAATAGCAAGAGTGTAATATTGTAATTGACAATATTTTCATATTAATAAAGTGATTTCTGGTTTTACAAAATCTTATAGCATTTATAATGATAATTGTCAAAGTAAATAATCATAAGGTCAAAAGACTATAAGAAAGGAACAATTGTTCGTACATCTGGATATATATGAGGTAGACATAATTCTTTAGTTAGTCTTGAATAAACGTTCACAACTTAAATTAAAGGTTGGGCATCTTTATCTTGATAAAGTTGTAGAATTCTTTTGCTGACATTTGAGTGAGATCAAATGAGTTATGATAAATCTAAAATCATCGAAACAATCTTCGAGTAAAAGAATCTAGTGCACTGGGTGCATTGAACAGGATCACAATGAAATATTTTGTCTAGAACCGTCAGTATATACAAGTCTTTTCATTATGAGGACAATCAGAGAGTCTATCTTAATCTTAAGATAAATGATGGACTTATGATTGCAAGTGTTATCATTTGACATATCAATGAGTACGATTGTATAGCATAGTCTATCCTCGATAGTTTGGTGGTATTCATTTGTTAATCGATAGAGGACTTCATTTATAGATATGGACATCGTGGCTCAATTTATTGAATGAGAGTATAATATTATCATATGGATATTTTGAGGTATTGGATATTAAATCTCAACGTTGAGTTTTTGAAAATGTCTATTGAAAACATGGCTTCTGGAAAAGTCAAAATATCCAAGTTCAAAACGTGGTCATATGAGTAAATATGGTAACTAGGAGAGCTATAGGCGGTCTATGAGCTCTTGGTGATTACTGATATTATACACGAGGATACACTATCTCCAATAAGATTGTCTAGGGTATGAATGAGAAACATCTTCTTATTCTATCTTTATTTAAGAATTCAATTTTAACTATTTAGTGGAATGAGCTAAAATTAATAGATCGGACCTAAGCAAATCATTTGTCGATTGTGATTAGATTATGTCTATTGAAGCTTAAATTTAGATAGCCCACCGAGATCCCCAATCCACATGGACTTGCATGGATCACTTGATATATTCTACCGGACTAATTTATGGGTCCATCTAGAATTGTATTTAGTATATTAAGAATATAATTTGCACATTATTTATTTAATGGGCTGCTCAAATTATATTAATATATTAATGAGAGGCATGTGGGCTTGTTTTTTTTAGTAAGAATGGGTCTGGTTCACATATGGGCTTTTATTTAAAGCCTGAATGGATTAAATAAAATAAGAAAATAATATTTGGCCCATATTTTTTGTGTGTGGGCGGCAAGGCTATAATAATAGCCTAAAATATTATTTTATTTTATTGTTTGATTAAATGGAAATTAATTAATTATTTAATTAAAAATCAAAATCTTTTTGTGACTAGGAATTATGTTTCCTAGTAGTATACTATTATAGTAGTATAATAAATATAAAATACTTAATTTGGTACGTAGATATATAAAGAATTTATTTATCTAATCAAATAAGGAAGTCTTTAATATAATCACAAATACACTATTTGAGTTGGATTAGGAGTCTTGATGTGGAAAAGAAATCTTTTTTTGAAAAAGGATTCTTTGTCACCAAGTAAATCCACCTAGAGATAAGATTCTTGCCCACCAAGTAAATCCTCTTTAGGAAATGATTTGTATACCTATATATATTATTAATTTCGGAATTAATAGTGAAAGGAAGAAAAAAAAGTTTTTTTTTAGAGAAAGAATTTTTTATTCTCTTGCTTTTGAATAAAAAAAATCCAACTCTAGAACATAGTGAAAATTCGGCCAAGAGGAAGAGAGAAAGATAGTTCTAAATTTGATAGTGCACTTGCAAGCCTTTACATAAAAAGGTTTTGTGCACACTTTCGATTTAGGTTCACGCGAGTTTCAATCATAACGATTGTGAATTCAAAAGTGACTAGAACGATCTTTCTAGGCTCTTGGAGTTTTTGTAATTAACGATCAGGAAAGAAGATTTCGTTTTTCCATTCTCAGGTACGCAATTCAAAGAATAGGGAGACCACGCACCTAGGTGATTCACGTTCGTGATCGGAATGGAAGATTTTACGGATTACCATCGACGCTAAGTCAATCGGATCACGCGACAAGATGTATGATATCTTTTGAATATATGTATGTTTAATTAATTAAAGGGTTAAGGTTCAAATATTGGAAACATTTTAAAATATACTAATTTTTTTTAGTCTCGCTTTCGCTGCGTTTTTCGTATTTTCCCCTACAATTGGTATCAGAGCCTGGTTGTACCATTTAATTAATTAACGTATATATACGTGAATCTATTTCTTTTTATTGTGATTATGCATGTTTTAGAAAGAGATGACACTTTAGGTATTCGCATATATAATTAAATATGGCATGTATGGATTTATATATGTTATTATAAAGTGAATTGTTATTGCTCGATTTTGGTCATAGAATTTCAATGTATTTTTGTTTCGGAATTGTAACAAGAAGGGTGGCCTATTATCGTCATAAGTTCCTTCTTGGTAGTTGCTAGATTTTCTATTTTTTTATTGTATTAAAATATACTGCAGTTTTTTTTGTATAAAATAGTGCAGTTTTTCTTGTGTAAAAATTACTGCAGTGAATTAAAAAAAAAATACTGCAGTAATTTATTATGTAAAATCTGCTGTAATACATTCAAATTTCGAAGATTAGAAGAGTTGAAGAATTAGAAGCGGAAGAGGAAGCAATTGGAACAATCTTGGTACCGTGCGCACCATGGCAACAAGCGTGCGTGCACGTTAGCGCGTAGCTACGCTTGTTAGGTGCATGGGCTGCACACGACAGCCACTTATGTGTCATGGGCTGCGCATGACAGTCCTTTGGGCATAATGGGCTGCGCATGGTGTCCCTTTATGGACCCAAAGGGTGTGCACGCCCAAAGGTGGCAGCCGAGGGGTGAGGAAGTGGATGATGGCCGGTTGAAGACTTGTTCGCTAGGAAAGAATATTTTGTATTCCAAACAAATGTAATCTACTTGCTTTTCTAGGATGGACCAAAATTGTAGCTATTTATATTTCCGTAGATATTACAATATTTGTTGTTGTATGATAACATGTCATATAGAATAGGAGTGCCACTCATATATCTCTTTTGGTATGAACATGCATTGAATGATTTAGGTATCTAATTGGCATCTAGATAACTTGGTAAAATCATTCTATGGAATTTAATCAACATGCCTTAAATAATTGAGTGGGAGAAGGTGTGTTAGAACACCTATGGCCTCCAAGGTTAGTTGAGTTTTATTATTTATTGGTAATCCCCCCGAGGGGAGTCCATAAATGGAATTTAGCAAAATACTTCCTTACAAGGATAGACTAGACAATTGATTTAAACGAAATCTACTCCCAGATGAAGGATTTTCGTGAGAGAAGATTGAGGGTCGATATCTTGATAACACACTCAATGTGATTTTATTAATATCCTCCCGAGAGTTCTTGTTAATAAAATTGCAAGGCTAAAATTGAAAACGCTGGTTGTTATGTTAACAATTAGGTGGGACCTAGTCCAACTGGTAAATGGTACGTACTCGCAGAGGAGGCGTAACGTTTATGGGTGTTGGATCACCGTTGAATTTTTATGATTGAATTATTTATTTAATTCTAGATAAATATTTAAAAAGTGCTTTATCATGATTATTTACCCTTATATAATTTTGTTTTATTCAGAAATCATGACTCCATCACTTATGAACATCCTGAAAGATAACACTTTAACTGGAGATAATTATGTCACATGGAAAAGGAAAATTGGGTTGTTGCTGCAAAGTGAAAAACATAAGTTTGTTCTGACTACTCCTAAACCACACATTCCTAATAATGAATCTAATATTTTGCAAAGAGATGAGTATGAGCAATGAAAGACTTTAGATGATATGGCCAAATGTTACATTATGGCCATTATCTCCGACGTGTTGCAACAGCAGCATGAAGGAATGGAGCCTGCTGCTGATATAATGATGTCTCTGGAAGAGATGTTTGCTATGAGGTCTAGGTCAACTAAGAGAGAGGCAGTGACTGCTTTTATGAATCTTAGGATGAAACCTGGATAGGCTGTGAAAGATCACATGATGAAAGTCATAGCACATCTCAATGTTGTAGAACTAAATGGTGCTGAGATAGATGGTGAGAGGAAAATTGACATGATTGTCAACTCAGTATCGGATTCCTTTGATCAGTTCAATTTGGACTACACCTTGAACAATAAGGAATACACCTTGCAAGGCCTGATGCAAGATGTTCAAAGTGCTGAAAAGATCCTTATGAAAAACAAAGGTCAAGAGATTCGTTCGGTTGGTAAAGTTGCTACTGTTAAGACCCGTTAGAAGATCAAGAAACAACAGAAGAAAAAACAACTTGGGCCTACAAAAAAGGAAACCAAGAAAGTAATCAAGATTAAAGGGAAATGCTTCCTTTGTGGTGAAAAGGGACATTGAAAAAGAAATTGCCCAAAGTCCCAAAATAAGAAGGAAGAAGGTAATATTAATTATCTTGAAACATTTTTTCTGGCAGATTCTACAGATTCTTGGATCATAGACTCTGGAGCCACTAATCATGTTTGTTATTCCTTACAGTGGTTCCAAGAAAGGAGAAGGCTGAATAAAGATGAAATCAACTTGCGCTTGGGCAACGGAACGTTAGTGTCTGTAAGTGCAGTGAGAGATATTAGAGTTATTTTAGATTCTAGTAGGTATTTAGATTTAATAGACGTTTATTATATACCTCAACTCAAGAGAAATTTAATTTCAATTTCTTGTTTAAATAAATTTGGATATTTGGTTACTTTTAATAATGCTTTTATTATTAGTAAGAATGATAAAATTGTTTGCAAACGTACATTGGAAAACGGTCTATTCCTTTTGCATAGAAATATCTCTCATTCATTAGACACAGAATTAACGGAACCTAATCATAAAAGAGTAAAATTATCAAACGATGAAACCTACCTTTAGCATTTACGCCTAGGTCATATTAACCTTAATACGATTAAAAGATTGGTATGTGACAGACCTTTAAGTGACTTAAAGGTTGATGATCTACCAGCTTGTGAATCTTGTTTGGAAGGTAAAATGACCAAAAGGCCGTTCACAACCAAATGTGCAAGAGCCACTGAATGTTTATGATTAATACACACTGATGTATGTGGTCTTATGAGCATTCAGGCTAGAGGTGGATATGAGTACTTCATCACCTTCACAGATGATTACTCGAGATTTGGCTATATGTATCTCATAAGACATAAGTCGGATGCTTTTGACATGTTCAAAGCATTCAAGGCTGAAGTAGAAAATCAACTTGAGAAACACATAAAAATCTTGAGATCTGATCGTGGTGGAGAATATCTATCTGGTGAGCTTCAGCAATATCTTATTGATAATGGGATAATTTCTCAATTTTATGCACCAGGTACAGCTCAACAAAATGGGGTGGCAGAAAGGAGAAATAGAACTCTTTTAGGCATGGTTAGGTCAATGTTGAGTTATTCAACGCTTCCTATTTCTTTTTGGGGATATGCTCCACAAACTGCAATATACATTCTAAACGATGTACCATCTAAGTCGGTTCCTGAAATACCATATGAGTTGTGAACTGGGCGAAAGCCTAGTTTACAACACTTGAGGATATTTGGTTGTCCTGCACACGTGTTAAAAGGAAATACAGAAAAGATGGAGTCCCGTTTGAAAACATGTATATTTGTGGGGTATCCAAAAGGAACTAAAGGATATTATTTCTATAGTCCTTCTGATCTAAAAATATTTGTTTCAACAAATGCTTCATTTCTAGAAAAGGACTATATGAATAATTTTGTGCCCAAAAGTAGAATTGTCCTGAATGAGATGTCAGGAGATACAATTCCACAAGAGGTTTTACAACCTAGCCCAATTGTAAGTTCCACTCCAACATAAAATCAACAACCTACCATTCCTTGTCGTAGTGGGAGGGTTAGTACACAACCCAAGAGATACATCGGTCTGGGAGAATCATGGAGAATCTCCTGAACGACGATGATCCCTACACTTATAAGGAAGCAATGGAGGATGTTGATTGTCGTCATTGGCAAAAGGCAATGTAATCTGAGATTGAATCCATGTTCGATAACAAAGTCTAGTCCCTTGTAGACTTGCCTAAAGGGATAAAACCCATTGGGTGCAAATGGGTATACAAGAGGAAAAGAGGTATGGATGGAAATGTGGAAACTTTTAAAGCTAGATTGGTAGTTAAAGGTTACACACAGAAAGAAGGTATCGATTACGAGGAAACCTTCTCTCCTGTGGCCATGCTTAAATCTATTAGGATACTCTTATCCATTACAGCATCTTTAGATCTAGAGATTTGGCAAATGGACGTTAAGACAGCTTTCCTTAATGGAAATCTTGACGAAAGAATCTATATGGTACAACCAGAAGGATTCATTGAAAAGGGCCAAATGGAAAAGGTATGCAAGTTGCAGAAATCCATATATGGATTAAAACAGGCATCCAGATCCTGGAACATAAGGTTCGATCAAGCTGTGAAAGGTTTTGGATTTATTCAGAATCCCGACGAACCTTGTGTATATAAAAGGATAAAGGGTGACAAGTTGGTTTTTCTAATTCTTTATGTTGATGATATACTACTCATTGGAAACGATGTAGGTGTATTGACATCAGTAAAAGAATGGTTAGCAAAACAATTTGATATGAAGGACTTAGGAGAAGCTAGTTTTATTATAGGTATCGAAGTAATAAGGGATAGAAAGAATAAAACAATTACATTATCCCAAACTTCATACATAGACAAAATATTATCTAGGTTTTCCATGCAAGATTCCAAGAAAGGTATGTTACCTTTCAGACATGGAATCAAACTTTCTTAGGAACAAGTTCCTAAGAATCAGCATGAAGAGCAATTCATGAGTAGAGTTCCATATGCCTCGGCAGTTGGAAGTCTCATGTATGCAATGCTCTGCACTAGACCAGACATTTGTTTTGCTGTTGGCATAGTTAGCAGGTTTCAATCGAAACATGGTCCTGATCACTGGACGGCAGTCAAGCATATTTTTAAGTATCTCAAGAGAACAATAGATTATATGCTTGTATACTCTGGAGGGGATTTAATTCCCATTGGGTATACAGATTCTGATTTTCAATCGAATTCTGACTCCAGAAAATCCACATCAGGATCTGTGTTTACTATAGGAGGAGGAACAGTCATATGGAGGAGTATCAAGCAATCATGTATTGCTGATTCCACCATGGAAGATAAATATGTTGCTGCATGCGAAGCTACCAAAGAGGCTGTTTGGCTCCGCCAATTCTTGATTGACTTGGAAATAGTTCCTAATGCGAATAAGCTGATCACTATTTATTGTGACAACAGTGAAGCAATGGCTAATTCGAGAGAACCAAGAAGTCATAAGAGAGGTAAACACATTGAAAGAAGGTATCATCTTTTAAGGGAGATTGTGCATAAGGGTGACGTGACAATTACCAAAATCGCGTCAGCAGAAAATCTAGCAGATCCTTTCACAAAGGCTCTACCTCAGAAGAGTTTTGATGGGCACCTAGAGAACATAGGAATGAGAGATATGACACACTTGTTATAGCGCAAGTGGGAGATTGTTAGGATTATGCTCAATAGCAAGAGTGTAATATTATAATTGACAATATTTTCAAATTAATAAAGTGATTTCTGGTTTTACAAAATCTTATAGCATTTATAATGATAATTGTCAAAGTAAATAATCATAAGGTCAAAATACTATGAGAAAGGAAGAATTGTTCGTACATCTGGATATGTATGAGGTAGACACAATTCTTTAGTTAGTCTTGAATAAATGTTCACAACTTAAATTAAAGGTTGAGCACCTTTATCTTGATAAAGTTGTAGAATTCTTTTGCTGGCATTTGAATGATGAGTCTAAAATCATCGAAAGGGTCTTCGAGTAAAAGAATCTAGTGCATTGAACAAGATCACAATGAAATATTTTATCTAGAACCGTCAGTAGATACAAGTCTTTTCATTATGAGGACAATCAGAGAGTCTATATTAATCCTGAGATAAATGATGGACTTATGATTGCAAGTGTTATCATTTGAGCTATCAATGAGTACGATTATATAGCATAGTCTATCCTCGATAGTTTGGTGGTATTTATTTGTTAATCGATAGAGGACTCTATTTATAGATATGAACATCGTGGCTCAATTTATTGAATGAGAGTATAATATTATCATATGGATATTTTGAGGTATTGGATATTAAATCTCAACGTTGAGTTTTTGATAATGTCTATTGAAAACATGGTTTCTGGACAAGTCAAAATATCCAAGTTCAAAACGTGGTCATATGAGTAAATATGGTAACTAAGAGAGCTATAGGCGGTCTATGAGCTCTTGGCGACTACTGATATTATACACGAGGATACACTATCTCCAATAAGATTGTATAGGGTATGAAAGAGAAACATCTTCTTATTCTATCTTTATTTAAGAGTTCAATTTTAGCTCTTTAGTGGAATGAGCTAAAATTAACAGATCGGACCTAAGTGAATCATTTGTTGATTGTGATTAGGTTATGTCTATTGAAGCTTAAATTTAGATAGCCCGCCAAGATCCCCAATCCACACGGACTTGCATGGATTACTTGATATATTCTACCGGACTAATTTATGGGTCCATCTAGAATTGTATTTAATATATTAAGAATATAATTTGCACATTATTTATTTAATGGGCTGCTCAAATTATATTAATATATTAATGAGAGGCATGTGAGCTTGTTTTTTTAGTAAGAATGGGTCTGGTTCACATGTGGGCTTTTATTTAAAGCCTGAATGGATTAAATAAAATAAGAAAAATAATATTTGGCCCATATTTTTTGTGTGTGGGCGGCAAGCCTATAATAATAGCCTAAAATATTATTTTATTTTATTGTTTGATTAAATGGAAATTAATTAATTATCTAATTAAAAATCAAAATCTTTTTATGACTAGGAATTATGTTTCCTAGTAGTATACTATTATAGTAGTATAATAAATATAAAAGACTTAATTTGGTAAGTAGATAAATAAAGAATTTCTTTATCTAATCAAATAAGAAAGTCTTTAATATAATCACAAATACACTATTTGAGTTGGATTAGGAGTCTTGGTGTGGAAAATAAATCTTTTTTTGAAAAAGTATTCTTTGTCACCAAGTAAATCCACCTAGAGATAGGATGCTTGCCCACCAAGTAAATCCTCTTTAGGAAATGATTTGTATACCTATATGTATTATTAATTTCGGAATTAATAGTGAAAGAAAGAAAAAATAGTTTTTTTTTTAGAGAAAGAGTTTTTTATTCTCTTGCTTTTGAATTAAAAAAAAATCCAACTCTAGAACATAGTGAAAATTCGGCCAAGAGGAAGAGAGAAAGATAGTTCTAAATTCGATAGTGCACTTGCAAGCTTTTACATAAAAAGATTTTGTGCACACTTTCGATTTAGGTTCACGCGAGTTTCAATCATAACGATTGTGAATTCAAAAGTGACTGGAACGATCTTTCTAGGCTCTTGGAGTTTTTGTGATTAACGATCTGGAAAGAAGATTTCATTTTTCCATTCTCAGGTACGCAATTCAAAGAATAAGGAGACCACGCTCTTAGGTGATTCACGTTCGTGATTGGATTGGAAGATCTTGCGGATTACCATCGATGCTAAGTCAATTGGATCACGCGACAAGAGGTATGATATCTTTTCAATATATGTATGTTTAATTAATTAAAGGGTTAGGGTTCAAATATTGGTAAAATTTTAAACTATACTAATTTTTTTTAGTCTCGCTAACGCTGCGTTTTCGTATTTTTTCCCTACATGACAAACTTCCTGAGATCCTATGGTTGTACAGGGGAACTCCTCGTCGATAGATAGAAGAAACAACGTTCTCATTCGTTTATAGTTCGGAAGCGGTCATTCCTATCAAAACACGACTTTCAACAGTTCGAAGTGAAAACTCCCGCAAAGAACAAAACAACTTGGAACTCCAATTTGAATTCAATTACCTCGACGAATGTCGTGAGCGAGCAACCCTAAGAATTCAAGCTTATCAACAGCAAGTCACTCTACATTACAACAAGAACGTAAAAATTAGAACTTTCAAAATCGGCGACTAGGTACTACGGAGGGTTTTCCAGAATACTAGAGATCAAGAAGCAGAAAAATTGGGTCCGACTTGGGAAGGGCCATATAAAATAACAGACCTAAAAGGACGAGAAGCCTATAAGCTACGAGGGCTTGATGGTTAAGAGATACACAACAACTAGAATGCTTTGCACTTAAAACACTATCATTTCTAATCTATATCATTTCTTTCTTTTACATTATTATTTTTATTTTTTCTTCTGATGCTAACAAGTCGATCGACAAGAGCTATGATGATGCCTTAGTTGCAACTAAGTGTAAAACTGAGCTCATAAAAAATAATTTTTCAAAAGACTACTACTTATCATAAGAAGCTGTCGACTTCAACAAGCTATGAAACAAGCTCTTACAGGAACATAATTAGAGCAAGAACCATGCGTTCAAGGAAACACCATTCGACATCCTGCATTCAAGGAATTGTGATTCGACAAGTGTGATTCAACGCCTCGCATCTAATGACACACGACTACAACTCCCATTGTCTAGAATCGACGACACAGGAATTTGGGGGAGTATCAATGGGGACAATTTATAATTTTTTAACGCATGTATGCAATTTCTTATGTAATGGTCGTGCCGACCAAATTTATTAACGCATATATGCGATTTCTTATGTAACAGTCACGTCGACCAAATTCGTTATCACATGTACGCGATTTCTTATGTAACAGTCGAGTCAACCAAAATTAATAACGCATGTACGCAATTTCTTACGTAATGACACTTGTAAGCGATTATTCTTTAATATAACGGTCTTGTCGACTTAATTCTATTATCTATCATTATAACGGTCGTGTCGACTGAAAATACGCACGTAAGCGATTATTTATCAGTGTAACAATCATGTCGACCAAATATTATTACGCATGTAAGCGATATCTTATGAATTGGTCGTGTTTACTGAAATCCCACTTGAAAGCGATTGTTTAGCGCTCTAACGGTCATGTCGACCAAAATGATTTACGATAATGGTCGAGTCGACCTAAGTTAAATTACACGTGTATACGAAGCAAAACGATATGGAATAATATTGTGCAATCAAAAATAATAAACGGTCAAATCGACCCCCATCCATTTGAATCAAAATAGAGTATCAAAAGTACAAAACTGAAAAAGATCATATACAAAATAATGTTTAGATTTAAGGTTGGTCTTGTGTCGAGTCTGGTGCAGGAGCTTTGGGATTAGCAATGTCATCGAGGCCTTTGTCGGGTCCCCCAGCATCTTCATCATCAGGAGACTTCTCTGCATCAAGGCGTTCAGCCTCCTCCCATTTTGCAATTTTAGCCTGGGGGTCCCATTTCGTATGCTCTCCAGCTAGATATTGCTTGAAGAGATCGACCCTGGCGGCACACATGGCCTTAACAAATAGGCCCATGAGCTGCTCATTTAAATCAGCTATTTGTTTGTCCCTCTCTACAAGGCTTGCATTAGCCTCCACTAGCTGTCGATCTCTATTGGCAACGGCCTCCTTAAACTTGGCCAACTCAGCATCAAGTGCCTGGGCCTTCTTCTCGACCTCTTGCTTATCCTTGTCGATTAATTCACGCTCCCGCCTAAGTGTGTCAATCGCCTTTTGTAGCTCCAAACATTTCTTTCGACTTGTGACATACATGTCCTTCAAAAGCAACTGCATCTGGAAAGCCTAAACAAGAAAATTTTCTGAATAAGCATTTGACACGACCATGATATATATATATATATAAATATATAAACAGCATAAAAATTACATGCTCACCTGAAAAGAAGAAACAAGGCTTGCCTCGTTTAGGTCATCAATCGTTCTCCCCTTTTAGATGTTCTTCATCAGCTATGAAGATGAGGTCGTCCGACTTCTTCTAGAAGCTACTCGTCTCTTTGAAGACATAAACACCTTGTGGGAATGTGACCAAGGTCAAATCCAGTTTTTTCTGAACAACCCCAGTAGATGTTTCCTACGACCTGTCGTCGACCGACTTCCCCTTATCATTCATGTCGGCCGTTTTCCTTTTCTTTTGAACCTTTGGAGGGTCTATCTCAGAGATGACTCTAAGAGTCGTTCTTCGACGGGGACGATCGACTTATTTGTTGATGCAGCCCCATCAGCACTCTTTTTCTTGGCTAATAGGGCCGCCCTCTTCTTTGCCATAGCTTCCTTCTGCCTTTTCAATGCCTCGTCCAGATTAGGCATGTTGAACTTCATGTTCGATAGCGACTTGGCTGCGAAACAACGTTTGGCATCAGTTATAGAGGTCAAAAATTGTGTACCAGAAAACATCTCAAACCCTTTTCTAATCAATACGAACGACACTAAATCTTTCATCAGAGGATATGGCGTTCGTGGCACATTCCATGTAGAATGAATCTAAATGGTATTAGGCCTAAGGTTACCTTCGGCCATTAACACCTCCCAACTTCTCTCTTTAGCGGGAATCGCTAGTACTTTTTACTTACGACCAACAACATCGTCGCATAAAAGTTTATTGTCTCGGGTTACTAATTCTACAAGGACAAAGACTTGTCAAAACTTAGGAAAACAAAAACCAATCTAAACGACACTAAAAGATAGACACTCACCATATATGTTCCAGACCCTCGGGTAGACATACTTCTCATTCCCAAAGGGCCCATCAATTAGTGGACCCTTTGCAAAAAAAGAACATATCTTTCCATCTCTGGTCGTTTGTTGTGAGGTCCGTTATCAGATGTGTCGTATTGGACCTCAATATCAACGAGAATCGACCTTTCTCATGCATATGCTGCTTCAAGTAGTAGCTGTACAGGAGCGAGCCCAACCTGAATTGCAAATTGTACTTCTCACGCGGAACGGTTAGACTTATGAGTATTCTTCAACTGTTTGGCATCAACTGGCCAGGAGCTATGTCGTAGTAAATTAAAAGACTTCGAGCCAGGGAGGGAACAGGAAATCTGAACCCCTGGCGGAAGTTGTACTCGTAGAAGCAAATCCATCCGGGGATGTCCCAATCTGCTCGCTCGTGCTCTTTAGCAGCACGTAGAACGACATGGTCTGGGATCCCATATATCGTTCTTATATTATCCATGTCGTCGTCAGTGAGTACACTTCCTAGGTTGTCGCCAGCTAGTATATCTAATGGTTTGCCTGAACACGATGGTTCGTCGACATCTATATATTCTGGGAATTCAGCTCTCTATGTGATAGCACGCACGGCACCTGTCTCTAACATTCTGGACTTGTCTATCACTACTTCTGTGGGTTTTGCTACTGTTATCTGCCATTCGAAGCCTAATGAGTCAGCCTCGATTTCGCCTCCTGAACCACTAGTTGTCCAAGAAATTACTGGCTCTAAGGACGTAGATTCATTCGACATGTCTCCAAAAGCTGACAAATGCAAATAATGCAAGAGTCCAACGCAAACCAAAACCTAAGATCTAAAGATCAAAACCTAGAGTTTCTATATATTCTATAGACCCAGGGTTTTCGCTATCATAATCTTAACCAAACAAGGTCGATTGACTACGAATCTCGACCAAAAATGACGACGGCAACACACCAATTCATAAACAAAATAAATCTCACAAGACAACACCAAAAATGGATCAAATCCATCGCCAAAAAAAATTTCTTATCAGTCACGAAGAACAACACAAAATCATGAAATAGAAATTTCTGAGCATTACTTCGCTAATTTCCTAGATACAGAAAAAAGTTAAGTCTTATACAGTTAAGATCAGCAGAAAGAGAAACTTTTGCTTACCTTGAATTTTGAATATGAGGATTTAACCAAAATATGCCTCTGATGATGAAGTTTGAAGTTTTCTAGAAAAGATGAGCAAATTTTGTTTTTGAGAGAATACGAAGTGATGAAGTAAATGCTTTAGTGGAGGAGTTGTTGGTTATATAAACTCAAGTGTTAACCCAGGTCGCCACGTTTTGTAACCACTATGGCAACTGGCTAACCAAGGTAACTGATTGAGAGTTAATTCGAAATTTAATATCTTTGATAAGTGCGCCCATAATTTGAAATCGCACCAAAAATGGATTACCAAGTCAGCCCTGGGAGTTGAACCGCTTCAATTACATCGGTTGAGCTTCTCAAAACTCGCGAAGTAGTCGACATCTCGACGAAGTTGAGGTCCTTGTCGATTGTTATAATCGACATATTGTCAAACCTACGATCGACCCGACTAAAATTACACTTTCAAAATCAGAGATTTCTACTTTAGAGAGTGTGGGACAAACTGTGGTAGCCAAAAATGGCTTCTGGGCCCAACGTCTAAAGCTCATTGAAAACCTAGTCAGGCATGGGCTAGGCCCAACTAATCTGGGTCGACCCGAATAGCCTTACCATAGTTACCATTTGACTTGGTCACTCATTTACTTCAACTCCACCACTAAAACTGATAACAATGTGTTCGTAGGTTTAAATTAGAAAAAGATTATGTGATCCCATGAAATCCGATCGGGATTTCTAGGATATTCTTCAACCATCTTCCAACGTTCAAATGTTCTGAAAAATCTATAAATAGAACCTCTCTCCCACGAGGAGAGGATTCTGATTCTCACACTCCTATTAACGCTATTTTCCAGCCAAACCTCTGCCAAAATCACTACTACAGTCGCTGGAATCATCTTATAACACTTTCTAGTCAATTTCTACCATTAACGCTCAGCCCAAGAGCACCTAAGGCCTAAATCGCCATCACCACCATTTCTCTTCTTTTTCTGTTACTGTTTTCATCTTTTTTACAGGTTATTTCTTGAAGAAGACAATCTATTCGGTTCGACCAGTCTAAGAGGCTGCTTGGGCCTATTTCAAACCCGACCCATTCCATTAACTGTAGAACGACCCTCTACAATATATTTATTTAAAAAAAAGCATGGATGGAGACACATCACACATTCACACATGTATGGGTCCCAAACTCATATATTATATCATTTTCAACCTTTCTTCTTCGGCTGAAATCAATCAGTCCTTCAATCTAGGGATTTCCTTTAATAACTAACATTCAAACAAGGGCCATGCTACGGTACGAACAATAAACTAGTTCGTACCATACGAACGGTGAAATAAAAAAAATACTACCCAGAACCAGTTACACTGGTTATCTTAGTCGGATAAAAGTCTCTTTTCATCTTTTCTCTCATTTGACACCAATCAATTCTCTCTCTCAAATCTTGAATTTCTAGATCCTAAAATCTTTTCATGTTTGACAAAAGAATTTGGGTGTCTGGACATAGTGTGCATCTAAGTCTTGGACAAACGTAGGATTCTTGTATCTCATTGTCATGCCCTAGGCATTTTTAGAATATTTTCTGATGTGTTTGGTCTTTGAATTTGTAGGTTTCTGGAATTGAACGTTGAAGAATCGAGTTTGAAGAAGAAGAATTCAAGAGAGAGAGAGAGAGAGAGAGAGAGAGAGAGAGAGAGAGAACAGAGTTTGAAGAAGGAAAGTTTGTAATATTTTGCATTCGTTTCTTCTTCAAACCTTCATGGACCTTAACGAAGAGATCTGAAAACCACAAATCTCTAATATAGTCTATATACGGATTTAACTACTATACAGTTACTATATATTTAGAGGGTTAATTTTCAATCATTGGATTTCAATCCAAAGATCTACAAAAATCAAATATTTGGAAATTTATAAGAAATTAAAACAAAACGGAAATAACCTCCTCTCTTAATTACCATCACAAATATACTTAAACTGTATAGTAGCTAAATACGTCTATATATTTATGTATTTTTATTTTTATTAGGTATTCATTGGAAAAAATTATGACTTTCTATACTATTTTATCATGCAATACTCATCTTGCTTTGATGTGGTTCTTATTGTTTACTTTACATAGTTTGTTTACTCGTAATTTTTCGACATGACCAGTAAGATTATTTTTATCAACTTCCAAGATTTTAGGTTTGAGATTACAAAATTATATATTTTTTGATTTTATTTTTTAAGCTTGTGTTATTATATATTTAAATGGCCGTAAGTTGTAATTTTTCATAGAATCCTTAGGAAAAAATGTTTCGTCAGGGGTTAATAACATTGATGTGCAGGGTTTGCATTACCATTTATTGCCAGTTGGAAGTGGAAGAAGAGGGTGTCCTGTAATTTCTCTAGCCATAAGAGAACTGCCCACCACTTTGGCAGCCATATGATCCATTGGTATCAGTACAATTGAGTGATAACAAATAGTATAATATTGTAATAACTAGAACCTATTTGCCTTTCGGTATCAGTACTATTTGGTCTTGAAAGTAAAGAAAACAAAAGAAGAAGAAAAGAGGTCAAGAATGCATGGCTTTCATGTAAGAAAAAATATATATATATATATATATATATATATGCTTTTATTATTATTATCATAAGAATTGAAACAAACTATCTCAAACCTGACATGAACCTATAAGACAATAATAAATTAATAAAAAAAAAGTTATTAATTAATAATGAGCTAAATAATTAACCCAGGAATAGGTATCTAAATAATATTTCCGAGTTGACCCAGCATAGATCCAGATGCCTCCAGGTGCCTCTTAGCAGCAATGTACTTGCCACGTTCCATACATTTTTGGGCCTCTCCCAGTTTTCCAGGAATCTTTTTGTCTCGGAGATCATTCCTACGTTTAAGTCTCTTCGCCTGCCGTACTTGTCTCTCCTCCACCATCGTCTCGGCTGACTTGCTCCCCATGCAATTACCCATTCTTGCTTTAATTTGCTGTAATTAAAAGATGGGCATGCCTTGCTTGATTATTTATAGATAACATCATGGACAGGAATCCAACCACGATTAATTATGCTCAATTTTAATTTCCTTCATAGGAAAAGGGAAATATAATCAACTTGAGGGTGGTTTACAAATTAGGAATGAAATGAAAAGAAATTAAGGAAATTTGATTCACTGTTAGTAAATTTTGTAATTACATATCAGGAATTAAAATTGCAAGCATGAATGCAGCCCAATAATTGCATTAATATTCTATTAATTAGATCATCTCCAAACTAAGTAATAACCACATAATTTTGGATTTTTCCATAATCGGTCCATTGCTAGTTAATTAATTATACCATCGTTTCTTTTAGAATATGGGTCTGAATTGCATTATTATTCCATTAATTAATTAGTTCATCACTCTTTGATTTTGATTTCGATTTCGATTTCTCTATCATCTTTCCAAAACCCATATTTCCTTAAAAAAAAAAAAAAAACTGATAGAGAAGGGTTTGTTGATGTATAGTAGTAGAAATAAAATAAGGACTGGGAAATCAAACTTGTACAAGTTATTAATTTATGTTCATGTTTCCTAGTTTAATGTTCAGGGAATTTCCAAATTCATGCCACATATGTAAAGATCTGTACTAACATTTAATATTGTTACGGAACGAAAGATTCACAAATTTCATATGATTATTTGGTAATTAATTTCCTTAATAGTATTATATGTGAAAAAAGAAATAATTTTCAAGTTTTCCTATTTCTTTTTTGTTATGGTGTTTCTTGTTTAATCACTTTACTATTATTAAAATTATTATTTAGTTATTGCAAATCCCTTTTTTGTTAGGGGAATCCTCGTGCATTGTTGGAATGGAACAAAATATTTTAATTTGGACTGCATAATTTTCTGATATTAGAACAAGATCTAAGGTTAATATTGCTATTTGCATTCGTAAGAGCCAGGCTGATAGTAATCTCCCTTTAAAACCTCATCTTTTTTTTTTCAAGTATTACACTATTATAAAAACAATAATGCTACTTTAATCAAATTTGGTGCCGAAATCTGGTGTCCAAATGATGTGGCATCATTGTAGTCCATTCATTTAAATTGTATTAGATTTGCATGATTTAAATAAATGGATTATGGTGTTACCATATCATTGGGCACCAGATTTGAGCAAAGTAGAATTATTCTTATATAAATTTGGGATTTTTTTGAAGAAGAGAAACTTGAACCTACAACCTCATGGTATATGTATAAGAGATTTATCACTAGACCAACCTCATCTCGTTTGAAGCCTCATCTTATTCTTCACAATCTACCACAATAACTTTTTAACTGCACCATGAATTTTACCCACAATGTCAACCACAGAGCACCTACCCGAATTTGACACTGCATAATTTTAACCAAGTAAATAAAGTTAATGTCCTATTTCTTTTTCTTTTTTTCATAGTATGTTAATGTCCAATTTCTAAAGAAACAAATATATATACAATTTTTCTATTGTCAGTTCGTCATAATATAAAATATATCAGGACGAAGAATGTGGACCATTTGATTTACATACTTTAACTCAAAGTGTATGCACTTGTCAAAACTTCTCTCTAATCTGTCGTCCACATTCTTCGTCTGATATATTTTATATTAAGACTGACAGTAGAAAGACTGATGTATATATATATACACATATATATGAAAAGTTCATTTCTAGACATTTAAAACATCGAGTAATTGTTTATATCCCACTTTTAAATTTTATTTGTTTATAACCTAATTTTTATACTATTACCGTAATGCCCATATATATAAGCAAAAACTCATTTTTTTTCTTCGTTCATTCATCTGACTCATCAGACTCAAAGTTCTTCTTCTTCTCTTTTTTTTTTTGGTTCTCCTCTTCTTTTGCACAGTTCTTCTTCTTCTTCTTCCGCCACTGCACAGTTCTTCTTTGTTGATGAGGCTTGAGAAGCAAAGAAAAATGTTATTGATGATCTAGGTTTCCGGATCTCCCAAAAACATCGTTATATTTTCCTTTAATTATTGTTCTATAAAAAAATTCTTTAAGGTGGTGAAGATATGGGTTCCCAGATCCTATTTGCCTTTCGGTATCAGTACTATTTGGTCTTGAAAGTAAAGAAAACAAAAGAAGAAGAAAAGAGTCAAGAATGCATGGCTTTCATGTAACAAAATATATATATATATATATATATATATATATATATATATACAAAAGAAGAAGAAAAGAGTCAAGAATGCATGGCTTTCATGTAAGAAAATATATATATATATATATATATATATATATATATATGCTTTTATTATTATTATCATAAGAATTGAAACAAACTATCTCAAACCTGACATGAACCTATAAGACAATAATAAATTAATAAAAAAAAAAGATATTAATTAATAATGAGCTAAATAATTAACCCAGGAATAGGTATCTAAATAATATTTCCGAGTTGACCCAGCATAGATCCAGATGCCTCCAGGTGCCTCTTAGCAGCAATGTACTTGCCACGTTCCATACATTTTTGGGCCTCTCCCAGTTTTCCAGGAATCTTTTTGTCTCGGAGATCATTCCTACGTTTAAGTCTCTTCGCCTGCCGTACTTGTCTCTCCTCCACCATCGTCTCGGCTGACTTGCTCCCCATGCAATTACCCATTCTTGCTTTAATTTGCTGTAATTAAAAGATGGGCATGCCTTGCTTGATTATTTATAGATAACATCATGGACAGGAATCCAACCACGATTAATTATGCTCAATTTTAATTTCCTTCATAGGAAAAGGGAAATATAATCAACTTGAGGGTGGTTTACAAATTAGGAATGAAATGAAAAGAAATTAAGGAAATTTGATTCACTGTTAGTAAATTTTGTAATTACATATCAGGAATTAAAATTGCAAGCATGAATGCAGCCCAATAATTGCATTAATATTCTATTAATTAGATCATCTCCAAACTAAGTAATAACCACATAATTTTGGATTTTTCCATAATCGTTCCATTGCTAGTTAATTAATTATACCATCGTTTCTTTTAGAATATGGGTCTGAATTGCATTATTATTCCATTAATTAATTAGTTCATCACTCTTTGATTTTGATTTCGATTTCGATTTCTCTATCATCTTTCCAAAACCCATATTTCCTTAAAAAAAAAAACTGATAGAGAAGGGTTTGTTGATGTATAGTAGTAGAAATAAAATAAGGACTGGGAAATCAAACTTGTACAAGTTATTAATTTATGCTCATGTTTCCTAGTTTAATGTTCAGGGAATTTCCAAATTCATGCGACATATGTAAAGATCTGTACTAACATTTAATATTGTTACGGAACGAAAGATTCACAAATTTCATATGATTATTTGGTAATTAATTTCCTTAATAGTATTATATGTGAAAAAAGAAATAATTTTCAAGTTTTCCTATTTCTTTTTTGTTATGGCTGTTTCTTGTTTAATCACTTTACTATTATTAAAATTATTATTTAGTTATTGCAAATCCCTTTTTTGTTAGGGGAATCCTCGTGCATTGTTGGAATGGAACAAAATATTTTAATTTGGACTGCATAATTTTCTGATATTAGAACAAGATCTAAGGTTAATATTGCTATTTGCATTCGTAAGAGCCAGGCTGATAGTAATCTCCCTTTAAAACCTCATCTTTTTTTTTTCAAGTATTACACTATTATAAAAACAATAATGCTACTTTAACCAAATTTAGTGCCGAAATCTGGTGTCCAAATGATGTGGCATCATTATAGTCCATTCATTTAAATTGTATTAGATTTGCATGATTTAAATAAATGGATTATGGTGTTACCATAGCATTGGGCACCAGATTTGAGCAAAGTAGAATTATTCTTATATAAATTTGGGATTTTTTTTGAAGAAGAGAAACTCGAACCCACAACCTCATGGTATATGTATAAGAGATTTATCACTAGACCAACCTCATCTCGTTTGAAGCCTCATCTTATTCTTCACAATCTACCACAATAACTTTTTAACCGCACCATGAATTTTACCCACAATGTCAACCACAGAGCACCTACCCGAATTTGACACTGCATAATTTTAACCACGTCAATAAAGTTAATGTCCTATTTCTTTTTCTTTTTTTCATAGTATGTTAATGTCCAATTTCTAAAGAAGCAAATATATATACAATTTTTCTGTTGTCAGTTCGTCCTAATATAAAATATATCAGGACGAAGAATGTGGACCATTAGATTTACATATTTTAACTCAAAGTGTATGCACTTGTCAAAACTTCTCTCTAATCTGTCGTCCACATTCTTCGTTCTGATATATTTTATATCAAGACTGACAGTAGAAAGACTGATATATGTATACATATATATATATATATAAAGTTTATTTCTAACCATTTGAAACATTGAGTAATCGTTTATAACCCACTTTTTAATTTTATTTGTTTATAACCTAATTTTTACACTATTATTTGTTGTAAATAGAGAGATAGAGACGAGAGAGACATGAGAGAGTGAGAGAAAGCTTTGTATTGATTTTTTATTAGCAACTGCTTTACAAATGAAAGGATGCCTATATTTATAAGCAATAATAGGCACTCACTTGAAGCAAATGGTGATGAAGTATGCAAGTGTTGATGATTAGGAAGCAAGTGGGGAGGTGATGATGTACAGGCACAGTACAAGTGGGAAAGCCACTTCGACAACACTCCCTTTTGGATTTCCATCACTTGTATTTTCATTTACTAGGAAAACCCCAGTGGGATAAAAACCACGGTAACAATATATACAATTATCTTCTGGATCTTGTGTTGGATGTTCTCAAAACTATCTTGTTAAAAACCTTATCAGGAAAATCCGGTGGGATAAAATCTGATCGAAGCGAAAAAGAGTATAGTGTACATATGTCCTTATTTATTGTTTTCTTCAAAACATTTCTCACATTTATACTTTGCTAGGGAAAACCCAGTGGGATAAAAACCTGAGCAAAGATATTCATTGATCTGTCGGATCAAAACAATATTTATGATAATCTTTATGGATCAAATGATTTTTGGGTGTGCTTAGAGAATTGCATCATTAAAACCTTGTCAGGAAAACCCAGTGGGATAAAAACCTGATATGCTCCGTCTGATGATACACTCCCCAAAATGATTAATATACTTTATCTGATATGCTCCGTCTGATGATACACTCCCCCTGATGGGACGCTCCCCCTGATAAAAGTTCTTTTGAAGCAATAACATCATAAATGTAATAACATCAAAAATGATGTTTATTTATGAAATGTAATAACATCATAAATGATTGGAGGGAGTATAAGCAAATGCTTGCTTTGTAAAGTAATATCCATATGAAATCTTTTCAGAATCTTTTCAACATATTCTGATTGATGGACAAGCATTCCATTTGATCTATGCTCAATCTGCAAGTCGAGACAATATTTCTTTCTCATTTCTTTAGGAAGACACGTGAGAATATAATATGATTATTATATCCTTATCCTTATCGGATATTAACTGAGACGGTTATACAACATCCGTTCATATTGTTTTTAATCCATATAAGGATTTTTGTATGTTCATCAAATACAGATTACGAGATCTCGATTTATATGCTTATAGTATTTTGAATCCTTCAGGATTTATAAATATCTGCATTGAGTGAATCATATAGATAAATGATTACTACGTCTAAAAGACGTATTTCAAGTTTTTTAAAGGCAGCCAAATTTATCAACAACGTAATCATATTCATCAGTTGTGAATATCAAGTTTCTGTAAGAAACCTCGCACTATGAGTCGTGCCACATATCTCATGATCTCGTTTTTCTCATTACGTTTCCGTATAACAATCCGTTAGTATCCAATTAGTGGGGGAAATGGGGGGGATGTGGGAAGGGTCTGGGAAGTGGGGATGGGGATATGGGGACCTATATCCACCCTCATTCCCCAAATAAGCATCTCTAGTCATGAGATCACCTTTCAGAGTCATGAGATCACCTGATATATGCATAAAAATAAATGATTTCAAGGTCATGAGATCACCTTTCAGGGTTATGAGATCACCTAATATGTGCATAAAAATAAATTAGTATACATAAATAAATCCAGAATTATAATATATAGGTTCCATTGACGGCATCATCCATCTTGTTATACGGAGCTATATATATATATATATATAAATCCTGAATGTTGAGATATAAAGAAATCACCCATCAGGGGATCCTTTTTACTTATACGCAATCGTGCTGGAGATCAGGATCTTCCGTCGCGCTTGAAAATATAGTTAATAAAGCTTGAATAAGTCAAAACAGTACTTACAAGCGGAATTAGCTAAAACTGATGGCAGAGTTACGTCCGGAACGGTCGAAATAGCAGGGAATAGGTCTGAATCGATCGAAAAGGGGTGAAAAATTGCACTGAATTGGGCAAAAAAACACTTCTGGACCGAGTTGACTTGGCGCTAACGTGGCCTGACGTTGATGTGGCGCTAATGTTCGCTGAGGTGGCACGACGTCGTGCTAACGCTGATATGGCCCTGATGTGGCGCAACTGGGCGCTGTCGTGGTGTTGACCACTGCTGACTGGACGACGACGTGTTGGCTGACGTGGTCATCTTCTTTCTTGGGAAAAACTGCAGAAAAAATTCCGGGGAAAAAAATTGGTGTTGACCAGACTTTGACCGGAGATAGAGGGTTCGTTAGAGCTTCGTTTGAGACAAGGTCAGTGGTGTCAGAATCGTATTTTGAAGAGGAACACAACGGTGTCCTCCGAAAAACAATTCGTGTACTTTGAAATTTCTGTACTCGATCAAAAGTTCAAAAGCAAAGCTAAAACACTCAAGAACTTTCTTTAGAACAGAATTACTACTTGCCTAGTCTATATTCGTGCTGATAACGTGTTGTAAATAATTAAAGAATAAGTGAAGAACAAAGTGAGAGATGGAGAGAGAGATATGAGAGAGTGAGAGAAAGCTTTGTATTGATTTTTTATCAGTAGCTGGTTTACAAATGAAAGGATGCCTATATTTATAGGCAATAACAGACGGTCACTTTAAGCAAGTGGTGATGAAATATGCAAGTGATGATGATAAGGAAGCAAGTGGGGAGGCGGTGATGTACATGCACAGTATAAGTGGGAAAGCCACTTTCACAACAATGTTGTTTTTTTTTTCTTTAATTCAGGATGATGATGGAGATTTCCAAATCACCAAAACAACAAATTCTCTATTTGTTTTTGAATCCCATTCTTCATAAAAAAAATATTTGTTTATTTTTTTGCTTTAATTTTTTTCTTTTAAAAAACTATGTAGTTTGTTTTTTCTTTAATTGACCATATTGATGGAGGTTTCCAGATCTCTTAAAAAGAATTTTTTTTCTCAATTTTGTTTTTTTATTTTTACGATTTTTTTAACTGTAATTTGTGAAGCATAATTGTTTTTTCTTCCATTAATTTAATTATTGTAAAAAATTTAAAGAAAAACCAGGCTCTGGAAATGGCGGAGAGAAGAAGATTATTGTAGAGAATTTAGGGATTTGATTTTTCCTTTTGTTTTCTAGAAATAACCACTAACTTGTTGATCTATCAATTGAGAATAATTCATGGATCTTGTCAAATCCAACCCAAATTTTTGCAATAACATAAAACCATAACCAAGTTTACTTGATGATCTCAGTTTCTAGAACAAAATATTTTGTAAAAGTTGGACTCAAAGCTTTGTTGAAGTTAAAAATGGAAGAAGAAGAGAAAGAAGGAAAGTAGATGAGAAGAGAGGTCGGGAAAGAGAAGAAGAGTAAAAGGAAAAAAATTAAAAAAATTAAAAAATTAATTGGCAGGGTATTGTTGTAATTTTGGCTACGGAAAAAATATATTGCAAAATGGTTATGAACGATTAAAATATGAAACAACGCTAGAAAAAATTTCCCTAGAATCTATTTGGCTACATTTGGCAATTTTCTCTCTAGGTATATATATATATATATATATATATATATAGTGGTTCTCTCGTAAGGGGTCTCTTATTTTAATTTCGGTAAGGATCTTGAGGAAATCACATCAATTTCTATGAATTATAACTGTAATTTTTTTTTGTGGATGATAAGTTCAATGAAATCTACCTATCAATAAAATTTGAGAATTTTTCAAGCACTACAACTATTTATCCCGATTTTGTTAAATATGAAGGCATTGGAAAATGAGTGAAATATAGGAAAATTCAAGAAAAATAATTGTAGTGCTTGAAAAATTCTCGAACTTTATTCATATGTAGATTTCATTGAACATATCCTTCACAAAATAATTTAGATCAAAATTCATAAAAATGGATGTGATTTCATCAAAGTCTTTACCGAAATTAAAATAAGAGATCCCTTATAAGAGAACTACTCATATAAATATATATATATATATATATATATATATTTATTTATATTAATGTCCAATCAAATATGAATGACCATTTTTTCCCCATTTTTTAGTTACTTTTTATGTGAGAATAAGCATGGAAATACCAAAAACAAAGAAAAACAAAAACAAAAACAAAAAATAAAGTGAAAAACAGTAAACTTTATACATTAAAATCACCAAAAGCAGATCCATCAAAAACCCCTCAAACTGTATTGATTGAACCTTCACACTTCGTTGGCTACTTGGCTGATCAGTGCATCTCAGCATAATGGTTGACCAAGCTAAGTGCATTGCTAATATACTAAGCCACACTAACAATCTGAGCTCTAACAGAGGCCTTAACTTTTCCATCAAAGGCCTATCCAGCGAACCCATCAAAGCAAGTGTTCTCATCAGTGAGAGCAGCACTGACCCAAGTCTCAACATTGCTCATATGCCACTCAAAGTCAGGTCCCTTTGACTGACCACTCTGCTTCAGCTCCTGGACTTATTTGCTAAGCCTATCAACAGTGCACTGACCTCATCTAAGCAACCTTTGATTGCTTTTCGCTCTCTGGATTTCAAGTTTTTGAATTTTCCAAGCTTTACCACGAACGACTTTCAAGTTCTTGACATACTGGTTGACGAAGCTAAGTGCATTGATAATATCCTGAGCCAGTGAGCCACACTAACAATCTGAGCTCTAACAGAGGCCTTAACCTTTCCATCAAAGGCATTTCCAGCGAACCCATCAGAGCAAGTGTTCTCATCAATGAGAGCAGCACTGACCCAAGTCTCAACATTGCTCATATGCCACTCAAAGTCAGGTCCCTTTGGCTGACCACTCTGCTTCAACTCCTGGACCGATTTGCTAAGCCTGTCAACAGTGTCACTGACCTCATCCAAGTTGTCTTTGATTGCTTTCGCTCTCTGGATTTCAAGTTCTTGAACTTTCCAAGCTTTACCACGAACGACTTGCAAGACTCGACTCTGGTTTAGCTCACAGACAGAGCTGTCAAAGCCAACTGACGTGGACTCTGCGCTTTATGTTGCTACCGCAGGCTGTGAGAGAGATCGGCACAGATTGCTGGGTAAGTGGTGGAAGTGCATGAAATCTTGATGAAACTTGCGTCGCTGGCGGTGGCGGCGATGGGTTTGTTGGCAGCTGTGACTAGTACTGCTGAAATGTACAACACAGACACAAGTGACAGAACATAAGAAGAAACAGTTCTTGATGCCATATTTGATTTTTTTTTCAGACAACAAAAAATTAGATAAAAAAATTGATATGAACCTCACCAAGAACAGCGAGACCCGGAACCAATATATGGTAGCAGGGATCGTTTTCTAGATTCAAGTTTATAAGTAAGAACAATGTAGGACCGTGACCCGTTATCTACAATGAGATAAGAACCAACGGTATCAAGAAAGTGATAGACGCCACACTCAAGAACAAAAAAGAAAGGTGAGTGATAAGCCAATTCTCGGAACCAAAGAGGAAATTCTCTCTATATTTCATTCAAAATCAAGTCTACTGAAAATTACATCAGTTGGTTCCTTATAAACTAAAACCCTAATAGAAAAAAAAGGAAACAAGATATTCAGCTATTATGCCCTTACAATCAGAAAACTAAATTGGACAATAATTGCCTTACAAATGGGAAAGAAAATAAAAGACTAAAACAAGCAACTATTGACTTGTTTCCTATTTGAAAGGCTAAATCTGGAAACAAATCAGCCCCTTAATTTGGGAAACAAATTAACTCTTATTCTTTAGAAAATAAAATAGGAAAAATGCTGAAATAGGGATTTCCTCTAACCATACGCCGCCCATGTTGTGCCACATGCCCAAACTCTTCTCTTATTCGGCCCAATCAATTGTCTTGATTATGTTAATTAAGCCTTGGTATTCATGTGGGCTTATCTTGGACTTTAACAATTCAACATCAGCCCAAGTATCTTGAATCAGGCCATTGAGTGCTTCTTTAAATCTCTTAGCTCTTGCCCTTGTTATTGGCCCAACCAGAACATGCAATGGATCCCTTGGTGCAACTCCCTTATTCTCATCAAAAATTGAGAACTGGTTTGAAAAATGAGAGAGAGAGAGTGAGAGAGAGAGAGAGGGTAAGTATATATGTAGATTAGAAATCAGACCAGTTTAGAGGCATGTATTAGGTTTTGGTTAAAGTATTTATTTGTATTAAATTGTTTAAAAAGTAAATGTAAAACGATGAATAATGCGGGACAAAGTGGGTATCTTTGTCAATGTCAGGAAATTTATAATAACTAGTTTGCAGCCCGTCCGATGTGCAGGTATAGGACAATTATTATCGGATTTATATTTAAAAATTTATTTGTAATCTTCTAATTTTGATTTTAATGAAACTAAGAAAATTTTACGACCTTAAAAGAAAATATGATTAATTAATTAATTAATCAATATCTTTTAAAATTATCAAATCACAAAAGTTGTTTGTGTTTAATTGTAGTCAATTATTTGACTTATATTATCATAATATGCTTCAAATTTAGAAGTAACAAGAACGATTGAGGGCTATAATAGCATATCTTATTCCTAAGTCATTTATATTGTAATCCTGATTCTTTGAAACTTGGGTCGGGTTGGCCGCTTGTTTGATGATAGATAATAAGTTGATGGCTAGATGGACAATTCGATTATTGTTATGGATCAGAATCCTTTCTGTATCTTGTTTTTCCTTGACTTTTCATAATCCAATGATACCTAAGCAAAATAAAAAATACATGATCACGATTTGATTACTTTTTTCTCTCTGATACAACTTGATATTTTAATTACACTTGAAAAATGCCAAAAAAAAAACAAGGACCAAGGAGAGGCTCTTGATCCAATTGCTATTAGTGATTGTCTGGCTACCGTTTTTTACGACAAAATTTTTTATATATTTGAATCATCGAAAATATTTTATTTACTATTGTGTTATTATCTGTTATTAACACATTAATTTCTTATTGCAAACTTTTGTAAAAATACATGGTATCAGTAAATGAATCAATTTATTAAAGAGAATTTGAATATAAAAATAAAATGTCAATTTATTATCCTAAACAATGAAGCTAGACATAATTTCTTAGGCATCTCTATCCGAAACAATGGTCTTAGGCATACCATGCAATCTCACAATTTCTTTGAAAAACAAATCAGCAATATATGATGCATCATCAGTTTTATGACAAGGAATGAAATGTGCCATTTTAGAAAACCTATCAATAAACACATATATAGAATCCCTACCCCATTTTGACCTAGGCAAACCCAACACAAAATCCATAGAAATATCAATCCAAGGTCCACTAGGTATAGGCAAAGGAATATACAATCCATGAGGTTTAATCCTAGACTTAGCTTGTCTACATGTAATGCATTTCTCACAGATTCTTTCTACATCACGTTTCATATGAGGCCAAAAAAAGTGTTCATGCAAAACATCTAGTGTCTTGGCTATAGCAAAATGCCCCATCAAACCTCCCCCATGAGCTTCTCTAACAAGCAATTCACACAAAGAACTCTTAGGCACACATAATTTAGTTTCTCTAAACAAAAACCCATCATGCCTATAAAACTTGCCTAATACAACATTTTCACATGCATTGAATACATTGCCAAAATCAGAATCTTCCACATACAATTTTGTAATGTAGTCAAAACCAAGCAATCTAGCATTCAAAGCAGAAAGTAAAATGTACCTTCTAGACAGAACGTCAGTGACCACGTTTTCCTTACCTTTTTTGTACTTGATCATTTATGGAAATGTTTCAGTGAACTCCACCCACTTGGCATGCCGCTTATTTAGTTTGTGTTGCCCTTTCATATGCTTCAAGGACTCATGATCCGTGTGAATCACAAATTCTTTCGGCCAAAGGTAGTGTTGCCAAGTTTCCAATGCCCTAATCAAAGCATACATCTCCTTGTCATAGGTAGGATAATTCAAGACTGCTCCACTTATCTTCTCACTAAAAAAATGCAATGGGATGTCCTTCTTGCATTAGAACAGCTCTAATACCTATTCCTAAAGCATCACACTCAATCTCAAAAGCTTTAGCAAAGTCAGGCAAAGCAAGCAAATGTGCATTAGTTAATTTTTCCTTAATCAAGTTAAATGTCTTTTCTTGTTCATTACCCCACTTAAAACCCACATTCTTTTTGATAACTACAGTTAAAGGTGCGGCTAGACTACTAAAATCTTTCACAATCCTCCTATAAAAACTAGCCAACCCATGAAAACTTCTCCCTTGTCCCACATTTGTAGGTTTCAGGCCACTCCTTAATTGCCTTAACATTTTCTTCATCAACCCCAATCCGCTTAGCACTAATAACAAAACCCAGAAATACAAGTTTATCGATGCAAAAGGTACACTTTTTGAGATTAGCAAATAACTTTTCTGTTCTTAAGACACCTAAAACAAGTTTTAAATGTTCAATATGCTCATCTAAGTTTTTGCTATAAATCAGAATGTCATCAAAGTAAACAACCACAAATTTTCCAATAAAAGCACGCAAAACATGGCTCATTAATCTAATGAAAGTATTTGGTGCATTAGTTAATCCAAAAGGCATAACTAACCACTCATATAAACCATATTTGTTTTGAAAGTAGTTTTCCACTCATCACCTTCTTTCATCCTAATTTGATGATATCCACTTTTAAGATCAATTTTAGTAAAAACAATAGAACCATGCAATTCATCAAGCATATCATCTAATCTAGGAATAGAATGGCGATACTTTACAGTGATATTGTTGATGGCACGACAATCAATGCGCATCCTCCATGTTCCATCCTTCTTAAGCACAAGCAAAACGGGAACCACATAAGGACTCATGCTCTTACGAACATACCTCTTTTCCATGAGCTCACTAACCTGCCTTTGAAGTTCCTTTATCTCCTCGGGATTACTTCTGTATGCTGGTCTATTCGGGATGGGTGCTCCAGGTACATAGTCAATTTGGTGCTCAATCCCCCTTATTGGTGGTAAACCAATAGGCATCTCTTCGGGAAACACTTCATCAAAGTCTTGCAAAAGAGAAACAACAACACTAGGCAAGGAAGGGTTAATTTCATTAGTACTAAAACAAGCCTCTTAGTACAAAAGTACAATCATTGGCTGATTTGAAAATAAAGCATTTTTGATCTCACTCTCTCTTGCATAAAAGCTCACTTGTTTTCTCTCTTTTTTTTTTCTCATCATCCACTTTTTCTTTTTTTGTTGTTTCAGACTCTCTTTCTTTTGTCTCTCTTTCTTTTGAACTCTCACTCTCATTTTTTACATCTCTCTCTTTTTTAACCTCACTTGATCTTCATACACTTGTCTTGGGGTTAAAGGTACAAGAGTGATTGACTTTTTATTGAGTATAAAGGAGTATCTATTGGTATATCCATCATGAGTCACATGTTTATCAAACTGCCAAGGTCTCCCCAAAAGGATATGGCCCGCGTTCATTGGTACCACGTCACAAATGACTTCATCTTTGTATTTTCCAATTGAAAACGTCACCAACACCTGTTTAGTCACATTGATTTCCCCACAATCATTTAATCACTGTAGCTTATAAGGTTTTGGGTGCTTCAAAGTGGCCAAATTCAGTTTCTCCACAAAAATAGTGCTAGCCACATTAGTACAGCTCCCCCCATCAATGATCATGCTACATACCTTATCATTAACATGGCAGCGGGTGTGAAATATGTTGTCATGTTGTATCTCATCATCTTCCTTGGCTTGAGCACTTAGAGCTCTTCTTGCCACCAAAAGCTCTCCATCCACCGGATATTAAATGTCACTTGCATCCTCCAAAGGCGGCATGGACTCATCATCGAATTCACCCTTAGATTCGGTATCACCATCATCCTTCAAAACCATTACTCTCTTATTTGGGTATTGAGATGCAATATGACGTACTCCCAAACACTTAAAGCACTTAATGTCACGGTTTCTAGAAGTTGAGAATCAGATTTACCTTGATTTAATGTGCCTCCGGCCATATAATCTTTGGAAGGTTCGGTCATGGCCTTGAAACTAGGCTGGTCATCCCTCTTGCTCCAATTCAGTTTCCATGATGATGAAGAACCCGAATTTTGCCCAACCCTTGTGGAACTCTTCCTCTTCAACAGTTGTTCCACCTTAATGGCCATGTGTACCATATCATTCAATTCAACATAATGTTGCAACTCCATTACATTTGCAATGTCTCGGTGTAGTCCACTTAAGAACCTAGCCATAGTAGCCTCTCGGTCCTCTTCTATATCAGCTCGAATCATGGCTATCTCCATTTCTTTGTAGTAGTCTTCAACACACTTAGACCCTTGAGTAAGAGTTTGCAATTTTTGAAACAAACCCCTATAATAGTGACTTGGAATAAAACGCTTCCTCATGACAGCTTTCATCTCCTCCCAAGTCTCAATAGGCTTTTCTCAATTCCGTCTCCTACTCACAATCAATTGATCCCACCAAAAGATAGCGTAATCAAGTGAATTCTATAGGCAGCTAACTTCATCTTCTTTAATTCGGAATAGTCATCGCAGTCAAACACCAATTCTATTCTCTTTTCCCACTCCAAATAAGCTTCAGGATCAGTTTTGCCTTGGAAAGTTGGGATCTTCACCTTTATACTACCCAAATTATTATCAAACCTCTCTCCATACCTATCTTCTCTATTCCCATACATATCTCCTATATTCCCATACCTATCTCCTCTACCTCCCATTCCACGCCTAAATCTACCCGCACCCACATTAGACATGCGATCATCCTCCTCTAGGTCATTCCCATAATCATCTTCATAGTCATTCTTAGGTGGGTTCTTTTTTTTTCGTTCCACATTAGGAGCCCTGAATGGCTGTTCCCTTTGCGAACTAGACTCCACTTTGTCTAACCTATCATTCAGCTCGCCAAACTGAGTCTCCATCCACTCCATATGTTGTCGCATGGCTTTATACAAAAGATCGAGATCTATCTTTTCTGGTGTTTCGTTAGACACACATTTACTGTTATCGTGTTACATATCTAAACCTGCAAAACAAACAAGAATTAGTAAACCTCACAAACACTCCCTCACGTGTTTACCCTCAAAGATGGTGGCACTCACACTCGTGTTTCACTCAATTCTTTTGGCTTTTACCCTCTGATGAGCTCACACTCTCTTGCCTTTTCCACTCTTTGTTCACTCTTTCAGTTCCTTTTTTTATCAACCCACGAAATCAAGAAAAGGAATTAAAAAAATAGTTGATATAAGTTCAACTACACGACCTTGCAAAGAAAAAAAATTTGTACTCTTTTTTTTTTGGACCTTGATCTTTTTTTTTTACCTTGATCAAATGGACTCAAGCAAGGCTTTGGTATTTTTTTTTTACTGGACTTGATCAATCAGAATCAAGTTTGTGAATTTTTGTTTTTTTAACAAATGAAATAAGGGAAGAAGAAAAAGAAGGATAGATTAAACCTAAGTTTAGAAACCTACGCTTTGATACCAAATGATATGAACCTCACCAAGAACAGCGAGACCCGGAACCAATATATGGTAGCAGGGATCGTTTTCTAGATTCAAGTTTATAAGTAAGAACAATGTAGGACCATGACCCGTTATCTACAATGAGATAAGAACCAACGGTATCAAGAAAGTGATAGACGCCACACTCAAGAACAAAAAAGAAAGGTGAGTGATAAGCCAATTCTCGGAACCAAAGAGGAAATTCTCTCTATATTTCATTCAAAATCAAGTCTACTGAAAATTACATCAGTTGGTTCCTTATAAACTAAAACCCTAATAGAAAAAAAAAGGAAACAAGATATTCAGCTATTATGCCCTTACAATCAGAAAACTAAATTGGACAATAATTGCCTTACAAATGGGAAAGAAAATAAAAGACTAAAACAAGCAACTATTGACTTGTTTCCTATTTGAAAGGCTAAATCTGGAAACAAATCAGCCCCTTAATTTAGGGAAACAAATTAACTCTTATTCTTTAGAAAATAAAATAGGAAAAATGCTGAAATAGGGATTTCCTCTAACCATACGCCGCCCATGTTGTGCCACATGCCCAAACTCTTCTCTTATTCGGCCCAATCAATTGTCTTGATTATGTTAATTAAGCCTTGGTATTCATGTGGGCTTATCTTGGACTTTAACAATTCAACATCAGCCCAAGTATCTTGAATCAGGCCATTGAGTGCTTATTTGAATCAGGCCATTGAGTGCTTATTTGAATCTCTTAGCTCTTGTCCATGTTATTGGCCCAACCGGAACACACAATGGATCTCTTGGTGCAACTCCCTTATTCTCATCAAAAATTGAGAACTTGTTTGAAAAATGAGAGAGGGAGAGAGAGAGAGAGAGAGGGTATGTGTATATATAGATTAGAAATCAGACCAGTAAGCTTGATGGAAATTTTTTGTCGGAGTGTTTTTTTTCTGGACCGTGTTTAGAGGCGTGTATTGGGTTTTGGTTAAAATATTTATTTATATTAAATTGTTTAAAAAGTAAATGTAAAATGATGAATGATGCGGGACAAAGTGGGTATCTTTGTCAATGTCAGGAAATTTATAATAACTAGTTTGCAGCCCATCTGATGTGTAGGTATAGTACAATTATTATCGGATTTATATTTTAAAATTTATTTGTAATCTTCTAATTTTGATTTTAATGAAACTAAGAAAATTTTACAACCTCAAAATAAAATATGATTAATTAATTAATTAATCAATATCTTTTAAAATTATCAAATCACAAAAGTTGTTTGTGTTTAATTGTAGTCAATTATTTGACTTATATTATCATAATATGCTTCAAATTTAGAAGTAACGAGAACGATTGAGGGCCATAATAGCATATCTTATTCCTAAGCCATTTATATTGTAATGCTGATTCTTTGAAACTTGGGTCGGGTTGGCCGCGTGTTTGATGATAGATAATAAGTTGATGGCTAGATGGACAATTCGATTATTGTTATAGATCAAGATCCTTTCCGTATCTTGTTTTTCCCTGACTTTTCATAATCTAATGACACCTAAGCAAAATAAAAAATACATGGTCAAGATTTGATTACTTTTTTCTCTCTGATGCAACTTAATATTTTAATTACATTTGAAAAATGCCAAAAAAAAAAACAAGGACCAATGAGAGGATCATGATCCAATTGTTATTAGCGATTGTCTGGCTACCGTTTTTTACGACTGAAGTTTTTATATATTTGAATCATCAAAAATATTTTATTTACTATTGTGTTATTATCTGTTATTAACACGTTAATTTCTTATTGCAAACTTTTGTAAAAATACGTGGTATCAGTAAATGAATCAATTTATTAAGAGAATTTGAATATAAAAATAAAATGTCAATTTATTATCCTAAACAATGAAGCTAGCAGAGATATAAACCAAAATCAAAATGAGGTTAATTCTAACCCTTCATCTCCCAATTCAACCTTAATCTAACAAAATTTTCTCCCATTAAACAATAAACTCAGCTTTTCTATCTTTGTAAATTTGTTTTGTTACAAAGAAATTCATCTAACTTTAAGATAGTAATAGATTAACAGAGATAATTACTAAATCATGTAAAACCAAATGATAATTAACTTTAAAAATTAACCAGCTAAAGCATGAAACTACATTAAAATAGAAAACTTTCTTTTTTCTGTCTTCATTTTGTTTTGACGAACGAATTTGGCTCCACCGCATCTACTTTTTATGAAGAAAGAAAAGCCTCCCATAATATTTACACGGATGCATGATATTATATATATTCACTTCGAAAATGTGATGATATTAGTATATAAAAACCAATTAATCACACGGTGAATAAATACTTGAGAAACTTCAATTTTCAAGTGGAGTTACCAAAATCTCTAGTTCTACTGTTCAATTTTTACAGTTCTAGTCTTTGTGAGAAAATCGAGATGAAAACTTTGAGGGTGTCATTTTTCTTGGCAACATCAATACAAACTAAGACGTTGCCCGGAAAGAGAATCACGTCTTTAACACAATTTATTTTTTATTATATTTTTTAAGAATCAAATATAAATATTCGATGAATCCTACGCTTAGAATTGGATGTTCTCAGAGGACATAATAATTTATAAATCTCATAGCAATAGATTATATGAAGAGAGATAAAAACTTACATCTTGTTAACAATTCTTTGCCTGCTGTCTATATTCTAGGAACATTTTCATACGAGGAATTAGAAAATAAAAATGTATAAATTTCGAGTCAACATGTATAAAACAACAAATGTCAACGACCAACAGTACATATATCGATTTCACATATTCATAAGTATATCTATAAAAAGAAACTGCACTTTTTCACCCAAAATTAAAGACAAAAATAACAAGTTTGATTGATGGGATTAAAACAAAAGATGTATAGTAACAGTTTTTTATAGGACTCATGAGAGAGTTCTAGATGACTCTCATAAACACATTACAATGAACTTAAACACATGTACACCAAATTAACTGATGCATAACATTATCTAAATACATAAAATTTTTAAATAAATAAACACAAAATTGTTAGGTATGTCTTGAATTTCAAGGTTGAATGTTTGACTTGGTGTGAACATGTGTTTAGTTGCCATTCTTGACAATTGTTAGTGTGAACAATTGTTGGTGGAGTTTGGTGAAATGTGAACATGTGTTTAGTTGCCATTCTTGACAATTGTTAGTGTGAACAATTGTTGGTGGAGTTTGGTGAAGTGTGAACATGTGTTGGTTGCCAATTGTTGACAATTGTTAGTGTGAACAATTGTTGGTGGAGGTTGGTGAAGTGTGAACATGTGTTGGTTGCCAATTGTTGACAATTGTTAGTGTGAACAATTGTTAGTGGAGTTGGTGAAGTGTGAACATTCTTGGTTGCCTTTGTGGAAATTCTAGCAAGAGACTCTCCTATAAATACCCCTTGTAACCATTGTGTAAGATGTGCCAATTGGGTGCCAAATGGGAGCAAAATGTAGCAAACACAAGAGAGATTTCTAGTGAGTGGAGTTTGGTGTAATTGGGTTTGGGGTATGTTAAAGAAAGAATCATGAGTGTGTGGTTGTAACAATTTACTACATAGTGGAACTTTCTCTTGTCGTCCTGACAGCCGTAGTTTTTCCCTGTTCTTGGGTTTCCACGTAAAATCCTTGTGTTGTATGTGTATTTGGATTGTATTTTCTTCCATCTTATCTTTATCTGCTATTGTTTGTTTGTGGACTATCCGGCAACGCTTCCGCGTAGTGCAGGAAATATTGATTATTTCCCAACAACTGGAATCAGAGCCCCGGTTGCCTGATAGTGGTCTTAACAAACTGTTATGGCAGGAAAAATGATGAGGTTCGAAATTGAGAAGTTCGATGGGAAGATTAATTTTGGCTTGTGGCAAGTTCAAGTCAATGATATGATAATCCAATACGGGTTACACAAGGTGTTGAAGGGCAAGTCAATCCCTGAAAAATCCGAAGTCCCTGGAGAACTCCATGAAGAAAGTTACTTGCTGGGGATGTGGACAATCTGGACATGTATGGAAGGATTGTCAAATAAAAAGGCAAGTGTGGCTAAAGGCTCCAAAGAGAGGGATCCGGTAATCGCCTCTCTTGAAACGACTACAGCGATTTCCTCTAAATGAGGATGGACATCCTTATGGCATGACCGCTAGTTGCCATGAAAGAGGATGTGTTGCTGATAGTGGGTCCACAATTGCACACGGGCATTGGTTAGGAGGTGATGCAAGGTGTGTGGTGGACAAGTATGTCGATGGCTGAACGAACTCCCTGGAAACCTGACGTGAGGAGTTGCACCACAATTTCAGCAGGTTATTTTCGACATGTGCCGGATGAAATCTTGGGATATGTGTTTCCAAGTGGTTATACCTTGTGGTGGGGTATGGTGATTCTCGGTATGGAGAATTGTGGCTGTGGACAAAAGCTTGATAATTCAAGCCAAAGGGGAGAATTGTTAGGTATGTCTTGAATTTCAAGGTTGAATGTTTGACTTGGTGTGAACATGTGTTTAGTTGCCATTCTTGACAATTGTTAGTGTGAACAATTGTTGGTGGAGTTTGGTGAAATGTGAACATGTGTTTAGTTGCCATTCTTGACAATTGTTAGTGTGAACAATTGTTGGTGGAGTTTGGTGAAGTGTGAACATGTGTTGGTTGCCAATTGTTGACAATTGTTAGTGTGAACAATTGTTGGTGGAGGTTGGTGAAGTGTGAACATGTGTTGGTTGCCAATTGTTGACAATTGTTAGTGTGAACAATTGTTAGTGGAGTTGGTGAAGTGTGAACATTCTTGGTTGCCTTTGTGGAAATTCTAGCAAGAGACTCTCCTATAAATACCCCTTGTAACCATTGTGTAAGATGTGCCAATTGGGTGCCAAATGGGAGCAAAATGTAGCAAACACTAGAGAGATTTCTAGTGAGTGGAGTTTGGTGTAATTGGGTTTGGGGTATGTTAGAGAAAGAATCCTGAGTGTGTGGTTGTAACAATTTACTACATAGTGGAACTTTCTCTTATCGTCCTGACAGCCGTGGTTTTTCCCTGTTCTTGGGTTTCCACGTAAAATCCTTGTGTTGTGTGTGTATTTGGATTGTATTTTCTTCCATCTTATCTTTATCTGCTATTGTTTGTTTGTGGACTATCCGGCAACGCTTCCGCGTAGTGCAGGAAATATTGATTATTTCCCAACAAAAATTCTAGATGACTATGAAATTAAGGAAAGTAAAAATGAATCATGAACTCATTAATCTGTACAGCTAACTAATAGAAATCAAATAACTAATTCATTGTAAAGCTCCCTCAAGCACGATGTACAGGAATTATAAAATATAAATTAAGAATCCTATTTATGAAGAAAAATATTATAGTTAACATAATATAAAAATACCCTTAAATCAAAAGTAATACCGTTGCAATTCAATGGTGTGCCACTACATCCCTGACCAACTGCAGTTCATGAATGACATGAGTTATGCTCATTCAATCGTGTCGTGTTGTGATCCATAGAACATGCCACTCCAATCCTGACCAAAGAAATCAGATATTCATAATTTTGTATTTGTGTATTTATTTGCAGCAGTTTATTAATTAACAAATGATTAAAAAAAAGATACAACGGATGTTGCTTGTGAATATAACATATTGTAAAACAAAGCATAAACATAATTGGAAAGAAAGAGAAATAGGAGATTTTTACCTATTAAAATGGATCACGTACTTGTGTCTTGAAAAAAAAAGTATTGTTATGTAGAATGGCCAAAGAGCATAAGCATAATTTAAAAGAAAGAACAATATGAGATTATTACCTATTAAAATGGATTCTGTAGCCATCATGTACTTGTGCACAAAAAAATATTGTCGTGTAGAACAATCAAATAATAAATTTATATAAATTCTTTAATCAATTATTAAATACTTGTGCTCTATAAGGTCACTTTGGTTTCCGATTTTTAATATCATCTTCTTAGAGCATCTCCAATGTAAATATGTATTTTTGGGTTTCTAACTAGTGACACATCAGCATATATATTCAATATGGATCAACTTTATAAAAAAAAATTAAGAAATGTATAGTCTCATCTCCAACGCAATTATCTAAAATCAAATATATATATATCTCATTTTGACTAATCATCTTAAAACATTTATTTCACTATCTTTCCTCTTTTATTTTAAAATTAAATATGTATCAATTTTTGACCAATCATCTTACAACATTTATCTCATTCTCTCTTCTCTTTTATTTTACCATTAAATGAGGTGTAATATTATTGGTGGGGAAAAGTTAGAAATCCTAGTCAGCATTTCTGGGAGGGTTTCTAGAATTAGAAACTCAACTCCATATTCTCAAACTTTTTTTTTGCCACATCACCTCCATAATCAAGTTAGATAATTACATTAGAGAGATTTTTTCTACCTCATTATCTAACTATCCTATGTAGCATTCAATTTTCTCCAAATGCATAATAACATTGGAGATGCTCTTAGATGGTTAATGCAGGAATATGGAGCAAAATATGAACCATTTGCAACTTTTCAACTTCAAGTGATTAAATAGAACATTTATTTATTTATTTATTGGGTACTGTTAACATGTGCCCTAAGGGCACAGGTTAAGACACTATAAATGGAAATATTAACACTGCATTTATTGCTTTTAATCATAATAAATACATAAACATCACAATAAATACACTTTAACTTTCTATTTATAGTGTCTTAACCTGTGCCCTAAAGGCACAGGTTAACACTACCCTTATTTATTTTAACTTTCCAGATTCATCTGATAATTATGGGATTACAGTAAAACCTCGATAAATGAATGTTCGATAAATTAATAACCCCGTTTAAATAATAAATTCTTCCGGTCCCGACTCGGGCCTGTGTACTAAATTAATAACCTCGCTAAATGCATAAGATAATAATTTTTTTTGAAATCCTTTAGGTCCCAACAAATATATAAATTAATAATTGATTAAATACATAAAAAAATATAACACATAAAAATTCATAATACATATCAATAAACTTTTAACTTAACAACTTCCTTTCAAAAAAAAAACTTAACTTTTTATTTTTTCAATTCAAATCCTTCTTAAAATATTCATTTAAAGTCGTTTATCTTTTCTTTGCACTGAAACTGAATTCAATCTGATCCTTAATTTTTTGCAAATCATACACCATATTGGTATTTTTTTATTTCATAGTAAGAAGTTATTTAATGTTACTATTGCTTGAAAGACCTCTTTTAGAGAAACCTTGATAAAAACACTGTTGTCATCTGGATCATGATCATCGGTAGGCGTATTCATTACCCCTTGAATAATTTCTTCATCAGTAGACGATTTCATCAATATATCATTTTTCATTAGGATAATTCAAAAGATAATCAACATCCATCACATTTCTATAGTGTAGACAACAAATGGCTTCACAAAAAATTGAAAACAATTTGTAATGGTTGTTGTTTTCATATCATTGTTCGAAGCCGTATTAATAAATTTCATAGCATTCAATATGTTAATGTTTTTGGGATTTATTGCTCCTACCTCGTAGCACTCCAAAATGCTAAAGTAAAAATGACGTCAATAATGAATTTTTAGTGCTCGAATAATTCCAGCATAGCTTGATTGAATCTTTGATGTTGTATTATGAGGCAATAAAAATAGTTCAACATTTTTCAAATCTTCGATAACCTTTAATATGTAAGTACTTATTAACTTCTACGTACTTATGTATTTTGATCGAAAATATGTATGTTATTGGTATAATTTGGAAAGATAACACGTCAGCATAAGCAACGTGAATTGCTGGAAAAACAAGTGACGTGTCAACAAAGAAGAGTTAAAATCAGCCAACCTAACATGATCAGGAAACCACCCCGCACGATTGATCAAAATCACATAGATGGTCGGGTTGGGAAATCCCGACCAAGGTGAATAGATTGATCGGCTATAACAGTTCGATCGGAAATGAATCCCTGATCGGGGGTGAGCGAGATCTGGTCGTGTCTGGTAGATAATTGGTTAAGCAACACGTGTACAGTGTAAGGATATCCTCAGATGACCTGATATACTCAGAACTCAGAATTCAATATAATCACGACTCAAATACGCTGATAAAGAGTTCAACTCAAATAAGACTTCTCGAAGCATATTCTAATAAGGAAATAAACCACTTTATAAGTAGCAGAGTCTCAATCAAGCAGTAAATCTAAGTCATTCAATTTACACAGGATGTAAACAACTCCGATAAGTCAGAGGTTTATTAAACCTGTATTACCTTTTTCCTTATTGGTATTCCGAGAATTCATGATTATACATGTATAAATAGCCCTTGAAAACACCAAAAGAGGGTTAACGAATCATTAAATATTCAAGAGAGCAAGTAAGGCTGAGTGTGTAATCGAATTATACATAATGAATTCTTCTCTCGCCGTCGCTGGCAACCGTGGATGTTTCCTCACCTTGAGGTTTTACCACGTAAAATCTTTGTTGTTTGATCCGTTGGTTATCTATAATTTCTTATTCAATTGTTAGTTCGATATATTTTGTGTGACGCGTGATCCACATAGTTCGATCCAAAAATCATCGTCAACAATGTATACTACATGTACAAGTCAAAACAAAAAACTTTTTAAAAAAAGTAGTAAAAACATAAAACTTCCTTTTAAATTAATAAATATTAATTTATCGATAAATTAATAAATTATTCATTTATCGATAAATAAATAACCCCTCTAAAATAATAATTTTTCCCGGTCCTAACAATATTATTTTAGAGGGGTTTTACTGTACATTTCATATTCATCAAGTACCAATGAAAAGTCATTACTACAATAAACAGACATTCAATTACTTCACCAGAATTTAAGGCCATCACTATTACAAACACATCCAATAACTTAAACCTAAACCATTGAACCAGATACACCGGTCACATTAAGTTGATCTTAAAAAATTATTATTAATTGATATATATTAATAACTATTATGTAGAATTTAAGCTAAAGCTAATATAATTAAAGCAATTATTAATAGAATATGAAGAATGCTAAAAGATACATAATTATTAATAACAAGATATATATATATAAAGTAAACCAATTATTAGATAGGTTGTGAATTATGATTTAATGTCAAAGATCTCTCACGATGCCATGTGACACCGTGAGGTTCCATTTTACTATATTATATAGATTTAAGCACATGATTTTGTTATTGTTTTCAAAATTTAATACAGTGAATAATTTCTGGCTTTTTGCTACTGACACGAAGTGTGACTGAATTTGTAACGACCACATTTAATTGATATTTGGGTAAATTACAATAAGGTATCTCTATATTTGACATAAAGACATTAATAATGCCAAATATCTGCCATCATACGGGGCTCTATCGCCGTTGAAGATCCAGCAAGAACCTTGTAAATTTTCACCGGCAACTCAAGAGAGTTGACAGATATCTCACGTGTGGATAAAATCTATCGATCTCTTCCCACACTAGAAAGCAAATTAGCCGAGGAAATAGCTATGGGGTTTTATCACTTTTTTGAACTGGTGTTTCAAGACTATCACCACTTTAATAACTTATGTTTTAAAGACACCAAAGTAAATGACTTTCAAAAATACCCTTACTTTTAGCATTTTTTATTATATCTCTGACTTTAACTTTCTCATACTTTTATGTTGTCTGAGACTTTAACTTTCTCCCGCTTTTATGTTGTCTGAAATATACTTCTCTTTCTAACTTTAAATAAAGGTGGTATTTAATATACCACATAATTCACGTCATAGACCAATGGCCACCAGGGCCACCACCATGAAAAAAACATAGAGATATCGTTATGGTCAGTGCGCACTAATGAATGACAAAGGAATATGTATGTGTGTGTATATATCGTTCTGGTCAGTGCGCACTGATGAAAATATATGAGGATATTGAATGTAAACCACTCATTTAAGTAAAAGCATGTAAAATTAGTGGCTCACATTCAATGTCCTCATATATTTCCATCAGTGCACACTTATGTGAAAATTTCTGTATATATATATATATATATATATATATATATGAGAGGGAGAAATAAAGGTGGTATTTAATATACCACATAATTGTTTTTTGTTTATTTAATTCAATTTTTTAAAGAAATTTATTCAAATTTAGTATAGCATTAAATAGTTTTAAAACGTTGATTTGTCAAAATTACTCAATCGGTGCCTATATTTCAATTGATAATTGCACATGGGGATTATAAATTGATAATTTGGCATTTAATTTATAAACCCTAAAAGTCTCTTCGCATGCATATTTTGTTTTTAAAGGAAATTTACATGTATTTCTTTTACAGTTTTTTATTTTCTGTTTTTAACATTTTTGTTTCCTTTTCTTTTTGATTTTTTAAAATGTATTAAATATGCAGTAAATACGCAATGATTAAATTCATAAATAAATATTTTTGAATTTTAATTATTCTTATAAATGGTAATAAATAAATAATTTTTATAACAAATTAAAATATCAATTGTAATACTAAATTAATGGTAATCCATTTTTTTATAGAATTAATGGTTAACTTTTAAAAAAATATCAATGGTAATATATTAATGATAACATAAAAAAATTAAATAATAATATTTAATCAAATATTAATGGTAACATATTAAACACATTAATTATTAAATCCAATTCAATGGATTTTTAAAAAAAAATATATGAAATCCAATGTTAGTTTTTTTTTTTATAAATGGTAACAAATATATATTTTTGTAAGATAACAAAAAAAAATCCACTACTCTTTGCATCTCCATAAGAATCTTCACCTTTTTTTTAGTTTTTATTGAATTATCTATATGAGTGACATGTGAAAAAAAAATCTAGAAATGAGTATAATAAAAAAAAGATGCAATTTTTTAGAAAATAAGTGTGGAAAAATAAATTAATTTATCACTAGGCTTGACAATAACTTCCATAGAGTTTTTTTTTTAAAAATTGAATACCTCTACAAGTATTTTTAGAATAAGCGTTTTTATGTATAAAAAAAACATTATAGAAATGGTATTTCCGAGTAAATTGGGTTGTATTGAGAGGTTTTAAAAACATATTCTGTTTTTTACAGTTTTTTATTCTTTCTATTTTTAACCTTTTTGTTTTTTTTTCTTTTTGGGTTTTTAGAATGTATTAAATTTGCATTAAATACAATAAGATTATTTCCAAAAATAATTTTTTTAATTTAATTATTCTTATAAATGATAAGTGTTAGCAGAAAAATTCACTCGGGGTGAAAATCCCAGTTAACACCCTCACCCACTACCGGTAGCAGCAGCGGGGTAGGTACCTTCGGTACCGGGGTCCCTCTCTTAGTATGATCAAGGTCGACTGACCAAAGAATGGATAAAAGACACAAAGGGACCAAGAGATGTAAAAACGAACACTGTTTTATTTAATCAACTACTACCATGGGTTTACAATATGAATTCATACATATCTCTCACTCTTTTACATAGGATGAAGATGGAGAAAACGTCTGTGTCGATAAGTGGATATTTGTCCTCCAGTGATTGTCAATGGACTCTCACTGGCTTCCGGGAATCTCCCGGGATCTCTCTCTCGTTCTGGTGATCAAGAATACTCCCAGAAGTCCCCCTTTGCTTTACCCTTCAATGTCGTATATATAGTACTCCCCTAATCTCCTCAAAATACGGTTGTTTTTAATGAAGATTATAGAGAGTCCTATTTTAAGCATTGAAAGGCATTTGCATGGAGCTGAAGGCACGGGATTAGATCCCGTTAATCAATGGCGAATTCAAATTATGATTAGATCGACCATAGGGTCATTAATGGCGCTTTATTTTGGCGATGGAGTCAACTTTCCTTCTTCGTGGAGCTTGGAGGGAGATTCTGATCATGAGTTCTGATGGAGGGTAGCGCTGACACCTCATTCTGATGAGCTTGTTCTGCTTCCTACTGGAATGGTGCTTGTGTCTTCATGTTCCCTATCGTATTGCTTGGGAGGTAAGGTACTTGCCTTGGAGAAGCTTCGGATGATCATACTGAGTATCAGGCCGGGAGTCAAGGTAACACTAAGGTGGACATCGAGGTAGCACCGAGGTAGGTATGGAGATACCTGGTACCTTGATCGACGTAGAGATGCTTGCGAGGTGCTGGGCGTGCGAGTTATCATCGTGATAATCTTGAGCTGGTATCAGGAGCTTCAGTAGGGCGGGGTACATACTTTCGGGGATGATATCCTATCTAGATAGGTAGGTAGTCGAGGTCCCAACCTCGCCGGATATTGGCTCCATCTAGGTGATGGTACTGATCTTGCAGGTCTCTGGGAATATTTGGATGAATCTTTCCGGACAAGTCTCTGTTGGAAAATTCTCCCTTGGTCTTTTACCAGAAAAATCTGTTAACAGAAGTCTCCCCTAACTTGAACACCGGTATCAGGTTGGGGTTGGATTCAGGATAGATAGGACTTGGAGAATTTTATGTAACGTCTCTTAGGAGGGAATCTTTTCTTTGCACACTGATTCACATTCCACGTGGCTAATCAGGGTAAGCCGAATTCAAAAGGGAAATATTTTTAGGGTGCACGTTTCTCGAAAACGATCCCTCCACGTCGCCGATTTTACCGCGGCATTAATTACTCTTTCTGCCCATTATAAGTAATCATCCCTATATAAACTCGGGTGCCTTCGCAAGCAATTCTTATCAAGCAAACTTCCTGATTGAGATTTTCTAGCAAAAAACCTAGCCTCAACCTTCAACTTCTCCCTTTTCTCTAGAAATCACTCTCTGAAACTGTCATTATGTCTTCACCTGGTGGTGATAGCATTGAGCAGCTCTTTGACGGTGACGCGGTGGCTGGCGGGAGCCTCGCCCCCAGAAAAAGGGCACGTGATAGCAGCGACAGTGGGGACGACGTTCCCTTTCAACGTCGTTGTTCCAATAGGAACATCGCAATCGGGACAGGCTTCTCGAACAATCCTGAGACTCCGGTTGATGTCGACCAGAAGTCGAGTGAAGATGTAGAAACCGCTGTCAGGGTAGGTAGAGACCGGGCCGGTGAGGTCACAGACAGTATAGGAAGGGTACTGGCCCTTCCGTATGAGTATAGATGTGTCCCTCCCTCTACTAGTACTCAAGAAACCATCCAACATTTACGGAGAGATTTCAAGATCCTCAAAGAGATCTCTATCGCCGTCCCTCCATGGGAGTATGATATGTATTCTCTTTCAGCCGGTGAGGTCTCGATTCATACTGCATCCTTCGATTGCGGGGTCAGGTTACCTCTCCACCCCACCTTACGTAGGGCGTCACATGCCTTACAGTTAGCTCCCCTCCAGTTGACACCAGGATTTTGGAGGCATTTGGTAGGGTTCCTCGTGTTGTGAAGGGAGCAATGCCAGAAAGATAACATCGATCGGGAACCAGGCCCAGATGAGATTAGGTATGTGTTTCAGATTGCTGCTAATGCCCTAGGTCCGAAGGGGCAACTCTATGCTCATGCCAAAAACAACTTGCAATTTGTGATACCGGGGGCCACGAAAAAGGATACCTCCTGGAAGGAGGAATGGATCATCCTCGAAGGTGAATGGGGAAGCTCGGTTCATATCGGAGGGACTGAGTTCTGAGTTCCCACTATTTGCAGTGGCAAGCCCGCGTTAGAGAAGGGCAAGCTATCTGAAGAATCGGAGAAAATCTTACGGGCTATCATGGCCCTATCATTATGTTAACACAAAGTTTCCCATCACGGAGGCCTTCGAGGCAAAGAGGGTAGATCACTACCTTGGCATTTCCAGAGCTTCTCCAGGTAGAAAACTTTTCTGACTTTGCTAATATTATCTTGTTTTTATTGACTCTGCGAATATTGACTCTGGCTATCTTTGTAGTTTCAGCAGTATCTCTATCGGTTCCTGAGATGGAGACCCACCAAGCAGGCGGTACTATTGGTTCTCCTCTGTCTTCCCCTGTCGGGATTCCAATCAGTTCCTGTCTCGATGCAGGGGATGGAGTACCTACTGAAGGGGTTGGAGTACCTACTGGCTCTGATTGGATTCCTATCGGGGTATCAGGATCGCCAGCTCTCCTTCCTCCTACCTCGGGTAGGTCCCTAGAAGCTTTTACAGCCAGATTGGAGAGGTATCGAGGTGCTTCCAGCCAGATGCAAGATGTTTCACCCCTCAGACCAGTTAATGTTGCGACAGCCATTGATGCTGGTGCCTCAGCTTCTTCTGCTTCTCCCGCTGTGGCATCTGGTCAGCCTAAACCGGTCGAGAAAAGTTCTGACTCTGCTATGAAGAAGCGGGTGGTGCCTCGAGATAAGGCTCGGTCAAGGTCGAAGGACAGTAGCCAGGATGAAGTTCTGGCCCACTTCATAGCTTCCTGCCCAGGTGGGGGTCTAGATGTCATGACCGCCATGCCGACTGAGCTTCTAATTAGAAGAGGGTCTGCCCTTCTAGCTGAGGTAAGCTTCCTTATTTTAATCTTTTGTTCGGGTAAGAGGCTAAGAATATTCTGACAAGTGCATTGTTTTTGTCAAGCGTTTAAATTCAATGTGGCCATGAGCCAACAGGTTGGCCTCCTTCTGGAGTAAGTCAGGGGTGCTACAGCGGAGCTGGAGAGGTCTAGAGAGGAGCTTACTAAGGCTGCTCAGGGAATAGAAGTTCTGAACCAGTCACTGGGGAATACCCAAAAGGAAGCCAACGAAGCGAAGTTTGACAGGGAGAGGATGCAGCATGCCCTGGATATAGAGAAGCTCAGGTCCCTCCGTCGCAAGGAGGAGAGGGATATTGCGAATGAGAGAGTAGTGGAGCTGGAGAAAGAAATCCAGTCCCTTCGAAGTAGTGTGGCCAATCTAGATGCCCAGGTAGATATCGCATTCGGGGATGGTTACTTTTTTGCTGGTTACCAGGTGGCCCTAGCTCTCCCTCCTCCATTTGATCTGGGTGACATTGCGGGGTGGAACCGGGAGGAGATCATGGCAAAGGCTACTGAGCTAGCTAGGGCAGCACCTTCTGATGTGGCTGGGCCCTCCCAAGTTGTTGGAGATATTGGAGTAGTAGGAGGACCGGACCAGGGCTCTATCACCCTTCTTCCACCAGGCAATGCTGGATCAGCTCCAAATCTGAAGGATCCTGAGGTTGGTGTGGCCCAGACTGGAGGAGAGGTTTCTGCCTCCTTTGCTTCTCCAAAAGAGCCTGGCAAGGAGGTAGGAGATCGGTCTGCTACTAACGATGGAGAAGTTGTCCTGCCTATCTCATCATCTGACCCTGCCCAGGAAAAGGAAGGTCAGGCTGCTCTGATCGAGGAAGTTGGAGGGGAGCTTCAAGGAGATCCATCTCCAATGAGATTCTGGTTGCTGTGGGTGCCCAGGAAATAGACGGGGCTCCATCCGGCATAGAAGAAGGGGAAACCGTAACTGGTGGAGCTGGCGAGGAGACGGCCACTCAAGAGCAGGAGGATGCTTGATCCAGCTTGATCCCTTAGTCAGTAACACCTAGATAATGTTATTCATTTTTTTTTGTAGCCCGTGATCGTGGGATAGGCTTCCCGGTTCTAGTAATGAGAACTTCTTTATTTTTCTTGACTCCGTGCGTGTATAGTTTGTTACATCCCAGGTTGAAATGCTTGTTCCGGGATGGTTCTTAGTACCCAGGTGGGAATTTTTTGATCCGGGAGTTAATATCATGAACGGTCCGGGAAAAAATACCAAGACCTCAACCGGTCATAGATCGGGGCGCTTCATTATTTTTTTTGGGTTTCCATGTAGGCATTACTGGTTCGGATTTTGTGTTCAACTGTCCTTCCAGATGTCGATCCAGGATAGGTTTGATTGTCCCAACCATTAAGCCTTGGGGGGAAAGCACACTCTGCGAGGCTTCCATTTCCCGTGTATCGAACGTTGTGTACATATATGACTTTATCCTCTTATTGTCAATATTCGATCTTTCCCTCTATAAATACCCCTTATCTATTAGGTGGGTCCTAAAACAATCCATTTCTCCTTTGTAGCAGGCAGTCTCCATAGGTTGACCGATGATCATGGTATCACCTGACATTGTGGGAGGAGGAGGAGATGTTGGCTCTGTGACTGGCAGGATGCTTGGTATTGTGGAAAAAAAATGTACTTAGTGGATTCAATTACTAGAGGAACAGGGAAAGTAGAGATTCCAGAGATCAGGATGAATGGTGGGCTCTGACGCTGCGGCCTCGCTAATGGTATAGGCATTACCCGGTCGGGTCGCGGCTTTGTGCCCCGTTGCATCTTGGACATGGGGGGAAATCCTTATTTCCTTCCTATTCTTACTGATCCCAACACGGCCTCTGCTCCTACCTCCGGGGTTTGTGGCAGCACCGTCAATATAGATTCTGATTTAAATCAATGTTGCTAGGTAGGCAGATCTAGTAAGTAGGTGAGAAGTTAGAGAGGGAACTGGCTGTTTCAGTCCTCCAGTTTATTTTCTTGTCTCTTTTTTTCTTGTATCTTATATGTAGCTTAAAATAAGGGCAGGGTTCCCCGATTTTATTAATGAAAAGAAAAACTCACTTCCACATATATCTATCGATTTAATTTAGTCATACGCTCCTGAATGTAGCATAGACTTGGGCAAGAGTCCCCAGCATAAACTTGACTTAATCAAAACTTGGTAACTCATAGAATCTGATGAGAACAAAGGAGTTGATCGGTACCATGGTACCTCGCATTACAATTCTGAGAGTCTTGGCAGTATGGCGAGTAGTCTGGCGAAACTAGGAACCTCGTCGAATGATTGAATACCTAGCTTTCCAGTTCATGGAACCTAGGTCTCCAGAGAAGTATTCTAGCGAAACTGGGTACCTCGCTCCTTTACTTGTAGGAGCTTTGGTACCTTAGCGAATCAAAATTTTGGTGAATCTCAGTACCTCGCCTTCTTGTTTTAGGAATCTTTGTACATTGGCGAAAACGGTGGCGTACGAGGTACCTCGCACTCCTGTTTGTAGGAGTCGTGGTATCCTGGCGAAAGCAATTGGTGAATAAACACTAGCAGCAAGATCCAAGTAGGCAACTAAGGCCACTTTAGCACCTGGTCTTTCTCGACGGGGGGTGGTGCCCGGCCAAGGCCTTGATCTAGCTGGCAACTATGCTCTTACTATCCAGATCCTTCTCAGCGGGGGGTGGTGCCCGGTCAAGGTCTGATCTATCGGGCAACTATGCTCTTACGTACTGGATCCTTCCTAGCGGGGGGTAGTACCCGGCCAGGGCCGTAGAAAGGCCATATGGTCCTTTCTGGTCTTGAGGCGATCATACTTGGGTACCTTGCATTCCTGTTTGCAGGAATCCTGGTATCCTGGCATCCTGGCGAAAACAATGGTGAATAAACATTGGCAGCAAGATCCAGGTAGGCAACTAAGGCCACTTTAGCACCTGGTCTTTCTCGGCGGGGGGTGGTGCCCGGCCAAGGCCTTGATCTAGCTGGAAACTATGCACTTACTATCCAGATCCTTCTTAGCGAGGGGTGGTGCCTGGCCAAGGTCTGATCCATCGGGCAACTATGCTCTTACGTACTGGATCCTTCCTAGCGGGGGGTGGTACCCGGCCAGGGCAGCAGGAAGGCCATATGGTCCTTCCTGGTCTTGAGGCGAACCTCCTAGATGGACTGCTCTGATCTAGGGTATCAGGAGTGCTATGTAGCTTCCCTGGTTTTATGGCGATCCTCTTGGAGGGATCTATCCGGTTCCAGGGCATCTGGAATGCTATGCAGCTCTCCTGGTCTTAAAACGACAATCATGGGGAATTCAATTGGCGATGTAAAGCAGGTGGATGTAGACAAATGTAGGCAGGAACAAATGGAGAAAGAAACCTTCTTTATTGATAATCAAAGGAAAAAAAGCAAAATACAAGTACTCACGACTACTAATATCCTCTGTCAGTCGTTTAGGAATAATCCTGGTCGACTTGCCTTGTAGAATTTATGAGTAGAATCTCTTGAGATGATCAGCATTCCAAGTGTGGTCTACTAGATGTCCATCCATATCATTCAACTTGTAGGCCCCACCCTGGATCACCATTTTGATTAGGTAAGGACCTTCCCAATTAGGTGATAGCACTCCGTCCTACCTCTTCCGGGTATTCTGGGTAACCTTTCTGAGCACCATATCCTCTTCCTTGAAGCTTCGACTTCTCACTTTCTTGTTAAAGTAATGAGCAATCCGGTTCTGGTAAACAGCTACTCTCTCGGCTATCATGTCCTACTTCTCCTCTAGGAGGTCCAGGCTGGCCCTCGACTTGTCCTCATTTCCATCGGGGTCAAAATGTTGTACCCGAAAGGAGACGAGCTTGTGTTCTATAGGAAGGACGGCTTCTACCCCGAAAGCTAGCGAGTAGGTGGTTTCTTCCATAACGGTCCTCTTGGTGGTGCGATATGCCTATAGTACGTCCGAGAGTTCATCAGCCAATCTTCCTTTCTTCCGCTGAAGTTTTTTCTTGAGGAGCCTCTTGATGATTTTGTTTGTGGCCTCCACTAGGCCATTAGTCTGGGGGTGCGCCACGGACGCGAAGCAGAGTTCAATCCCCAAACTTCCACAGAATTCTTAAAATCTGGCGTTGTCGAACTGCTTACCCAGATTCGTGTTGATGACCATCGGAGTCCCGAATCGGCAAACCGTATTTTTCTTGATGAACTCTGTTGTGTTTGCTTCAGTAATTCTGGAGATGGGTTCTGCTTCCACCCACCTGGTGAAGTAATCAATAGCCACGATTGCATGCTTCTGCTGACCTAGCGCGGTTGGGGGGGGTCCAATTAGGTCCACTCTCCAGAATGTAAACGGATACGGTGAGCTGATGGTTGATAACCGTTCTGGAGGTAGGTGATACAGGTTGGCCGTTTTCTGACATGGTTCACAAGACTGTACGAAATGCTTTACGTCGTGGTGCAGAGTCGGCCAGAAATATCCCATGCGTAGCACCTGGTAGGCCAATGCTTCTCCTCCGATATGATTTCCACAGTCTCGGGAATGCAATTCCCTCAACGCCAAACTCGCATCCTCAGGATGTAGGCATCTGAGCAAGGGGAGTGATCTACCTCTACGGTAAAGGTGCCCCTCTATCAAACAGTATCGAACCTAGGTTCTTTTGATCTTGCGAGCTTGATCGGGGTTTTCTGAGAGCTTTTCTGATTGAAGGTATTCCACAATAGGATCCATCCAGCATGGAAATCATTCCACGGGGTTTACTTCCTTACCTTCATAAATGCTTGATACAGTGATTACCTGGAGCGGAACTCGTTTCGGCAGCGCTTGCCCTCCATTGGCAGCTATCTTGGCTAGGACGTCAACTCTATGATTCTGCTGCCTAGGTATCTGTTCGATTCTGAAACCCTTGAAGCGAGGCAACAACTCTTGCACTTTTTCGAGATAGGCTATCATATTATCCCACTTGGCCTGGTATAAACCAATTATTAGGTTGACTACCAGCTGTGAATCACATTTGGCAAGGAGGTAATCAGCTTCCAGCTCTATTGCCGCTCTCATCCCTGCTAACAAGGCTTCATATTCAGCCTCATTATTGGTGGTGTTAAACCCGAATCTGAAACAATGGCAGCACTCGACTTTCTCCGGGTCTGTTAGAATGACCCCACCCCCACTTTCTGCTTGATTTGATGCTCTATCGGTATACAGGATCTAGACGTTTCGATCGGTGGGCCAATCTACAGGTTCTTGTTCCTTTGAAGAAGCGCGAATCGGGCTCGGGGGAGCACCCTGATCGGGGATCGCACTGAATTCTACCACGAAATATGACAAAGCCTGGGCCTTAATGGTAGTCCTGGCTTTGTATTTGATGCCGAACTGGGTAAGCTCAAGGGCCCACAGCACGAGTCTTCCTGACACATCCAGCCTTTGAAGAAACTGTCGCAAAGGTTGATCAATAACTACCACGATGGTGTGAGCAAGGAAATAAGGGCGGAGCTTCCTAGCTGCTACTACCAGTGCAAAGGCGAGCTTTTCTAGGAGAGTGTAGTTCCTTTCTGATTTGGTTAGGGCGCAGCTCACATACTAGACAGGGCGTTGGGCTTCATCTCCACATTCTTTCACTAAAGCTCCACTAGCGGCGGTTTCAGACACTGCCAGGTATAACTGTAGTTCTTCTCCTGGTACCGGGCTAGCTAGCATGGGCGGGCTAGCGAGGTACTCTTTTAATGACTGGAAAGCTCGCTCGCTACCTTGGTCCCATTTCATGTTCTTCCCTTGTTTAATTGCCTTGAAGAACGGGATGCACTTGTCACTGGACCGCGATATGAAACGGTTCAGGGCTGCGATTCGCCCGGTCAAACCCTGCACTTGTCTGAGTGAGGTGGGAGATTCAAGATCCATGATAGCTTTGATCTCTTTGGGATTAGCTTCAATTCCTCTTTCGTGGACCAAGAATCCGAGAAATTTCCCGGATGTAACCCCGAAGGGGCATTTAGCCGGATTTAGACGCATTTGATTTTCCCTGACTATCTGGAAAGTCTGGCGAAGGTGATCTTGGTGATGTTCATCTATCTGAGACTTCGTGATCATATCATCGATATATACCTCCATCGACTTTCCTATCAGTCCCCTGAATAAGCGGTTGACCAGGCGGTGGTAGGTAGCTCCAGCGTTCTTGAGCCCGAAGGGCATAACTATGTAGCAGTACAGGCATTGCCCGGTTATGAAACTGGTCTTATCCTGGTCAGCTGGGTGCATCAGGATCTGGTTGTATCCTGAGAAGGCGTCCATAAAGCTTAGGAGCTTGTTGCCCGCAGTTGAATCTACCAGTTGGTCGATCTTCGGTAGCGGGGCGGGCACGGTTGAGATCTGTGTAGTCGACACACACGCGTCATTTCCCAGTTTTCTTTGGTTACCATGACTACGTTGGCAATCCATTCGGGGTACCGAGACTCCCTGATGAACTCTGCCTTTAGTAGCTTGTGTATCTCCTCTTGCACCGCAGCATTTCTTGCTTGGTTGAAAGGCCTTCTCTTCTGCTTGACTGGCTTGAAGGTGGGATCCACTGCTAACCTATGTGTTGCTAAAGCAGCAGGTATTCCCGGCATCTCCTCGTGACTCCATGTAAAGATGTCGTTATATTCTCACAGGAGCATTATCAGAGCCCCTTTTACCTTTGTCTTCAAAGCAGAACATATCCTGACAACCTTGGAAGGATCGGCCTCCCTGATAGGTACCTTTTCTAACTCTTCTGCAGGATGGCTACTGGCCCATCCTTTTCCTTCTTCTTCCCTGATTTCTATGTCGGGGAGCTCTGGCGTAGATCCCATTTCAATCGAATCTGTTTCACTTTCGACATCTTCCTTTAGGAACTGGCGACCCTGGTTGATGGTTACCTGCACGCATTGCTTAGCCAGCGTCACTGGATTGGTTGATACTGCATAACACTTACGTGCAACCTGTTGATCTCCTCTCACTTGGCCCACCCTGTCTCCTACTGGAAATTTCAGGACGTTATGATATATCGACAAGACTCCTTTGAGAGCAGATAGGTAGGGTCTTCCCAGTATGGCGTTGTAGGCGGACTGGGGTGTCCACTACAACGAAATCCGTCATCAGGTTCTGCTGTAAAGGCATTGTCCCTACTATTACCGGTAGGATTATAGACCCGGTGGGAATCAGTGAGTCTCCTGTAAACCCGTATAACGGGGTAGTACAGCTATTGTATCAAGGTCTTTTTAGGTTGAATTGCTCCAAAGTGCTTTTGAAGAGGATATCAACACTACTGCCTATGTCAATCAAGACACGATGGACCAAGTTGTTGGCTATCTGCACAGTGATGACCATAGGGTCATCGTGGGGCTGTACGGTGTTGTACACATCCTCTTCTGTGAAGACGATCTGTGCAGTATGAGAGAACTAAGGTGGTCCCCTAGTAACTTTGAAAACATTCTGGCTTGCTTCCAATCTGGGTGCTCGATTCCGGCCAGGGTGGGACCTCCACTGATGGTATTGACAACGTGGATCTGCTCCATCAGATCTTTCCCTTTTGCTTTCCTTCCTTCCTCATATGCCTTGATATCGGCCTGGACCTCCTTTCTAGTACGTATATTGTCGCGTACCTGTTGGAGGAATTCCTCCAAGCAACCTTCCCTAACCAAGGCTTCGATCTGGTTCTACAGACTATAACACTCCGAAGTATTATGACCTGTATCCTCATGGAAGTCACAATACTTGTAGCGGTTCCGCTGATCAGCTGGTACCCTCATTAGGCCTGGCTTTCTGAGCAGTCCCTTGTAGCGGATGGCGAGGTAGATAGTTTCATAAGATGCATTCAAGGGGGTGTAATGTGAGTATCCCCTTTCATCTCTATCAACCCGGGCTACTTCCTTAGGTGGAGGTGTAGCTCTGGGTGGAGTCCTCCTGACAGGGTGCTGGTTCTGCGGGGGCTGGTAGTGCGGCGACCGATATGTAGACTTGTTGGGAGGTCTGTTCTGACTTTTCTGAACTGGTGCCGGCCTGAGCGCCTCATTCTTCTGGCGCTTGGCAATGCTCATATCATCATGCTCCATTTTGACTCGTAGCTGCTCGTCTATCTCAACCTGCTCTAGAGCTCTGTTAGAGGCTTCCTGGTAGGTCTCTGGGGGATGTTTGGTGAAGGATCTGAACAGCCTACCTGCCCATATGTTCCTTCTAAAATTGGCCAACGTCTCATTTTCCGCGAAGACCCCTATCTGGATCACTTCCTTATGGAATCTCTCTACGTAGGCTCTGAGCGTTTCACCCCGCTCCTAGACCATATACTGGAGATGAATGGGATCCTTGGGGTGAGGTTTGATGCTCTGAAACTAGGCACAGAAGTAAGTAGTCAACCTGGTGAATGAATCAACGCTCCCCGCCGGTAGTTTTCTGAACCATGTCTTGGCACAGTCAGTCAACGTGGTAGGGAACATTCTGCACATGGCTGCTCGGGTAGCATTCTAGACTTCCATCTGGTGAACAAAACTCTCTAGGTGGCTCAGGGTATCCTCAGTTCTAGGAAATTTATCGGTTGGCATCTTGAATTTGGGAGGTAGTTCTGCCTCCTTGATCCTCCTCGAGAAGGGAGCATTCATCTCTCCCAAGGGATCTTTTCGGTTCTCCTGGTGCTTACCCTTCTTCAGCTCCTGGATCTCTCTTTCCATTCTGGCGACCTGGTCCCGGATATGTTTGTTGCCATTATTTCATGATTCCACCTCAGAATCTCGGCCATCAGATCCCCCTGATGTTGTAGAGGTTTCATCCTGCTTCTCTCCACGGGGAGGGTCTTCTCCGACATCCATGTTGCTGTCCCTTGCCACTGAACGAGAGTGCCTCCTGGTCGCTTCCTGTCGAGGCTGTCTAAAGGAAGCTTCTGGTTAGACCTGATGGTAACGCTCCCTAGTCAGGATATCAATGGCAGATCTAGCGCGTCATGGTTGATGGCCTGTAAAATTTTTTAGAACCAGGGATGCTGGTTCGAGTCTATCATGGACCGATGGTATTGGAGGCATGGGCCCGAGTCTATCATGGATTGGTACCGGAGGTGGCGGTCCCAACCTGTCAAAGGTAGGTATCCTAGTACCTTGCCGATTAGCCTCTCCCCTGGGATCTGGTATCGCAGGCTGATTGGTGCTGCCTTCGGCGGCCATTCGGAGGTGAATGCTCTCTATAAAGGCCGCGTCCTGTTGGTCTAGGTTGGCAGGTCCAGCTGTTGGGGTAGTAAGTACCTGGGGGTAGCCCGTGCGGCAGCTGACAGCTTTAAGGCGGGTTTGCGACCCTTTCCCCTTCTTCGGCTTCTGACCCTTCCGGGTTGAAGCGTTCGACTGATGTCCTGACGAGTCAGGATGATCCTAAGAGGATCGGAGCTTCATTCTGATAATCTAGCAAGAAAACGAGACACACATGCTTTCTTTTGTAGGTGTGGTGTTTCCCACAGACGGCGTCAAAAAGTGTTACCGGAAAAATTCACTCGGGGTGAAAATCTCAATTAACACCCTCACCCACTACCGGTAGTAGCAGCGGGGTAGGTACATTCGGTACCGGGGTCCCTCTCTTAGTATGATCGAGGTCGACTGACCAGAGAATGGATAAAGGACACAAAGGGACCGAGAGATGTAAAAACGAACACTGTTTTATTTAATCAACTACTACCATGGGTTTACAATATGAATTCGTACATATCTCTCACTATTTTTCACTCTTTTACATAGGATGAAGATGGAGAAAACGTCTGTGTCGATAAGTGGATATTTTTCCTCCACTGATTGTCAATGGACTCTCACTGGCTTCCGGGAATCTCCCGGGATCTCTCTCTCTCGTTCTGGTGATCAAGAATACTCCTAGAAGTCCCCTTTGCTTTACCCTTCAATGCCGTATATATAGTACTCCCCTAATCTCCTCAAAATCCGGTTGTTTTTAATGAAGATTATAAGAGTCATATTTTAAGCGTTGAAAGGCATTTGCGTGGAGCTGAAGGCGCAGGATTAGATTCCGTTAATCAATGGCAAATTCAAATTATGATTCGATCGACCATAGGGTCATTAATAGCGCTTTATTTTGGCGATGGAGTCAACTTTCCTTCTTCGTGGAGCTTGATGGCGATGGAGTCAACTTTCTTTCTTCGTGGAGCTTGGAGGGAGATTCTGATCGTGAGTTCTGATGGAAGGTAGCGCTGACACCTCATTCTGATGAGCTTGTTCTGCTTCCTGCTGGAATGGTGCTTGTGTCTTCTTGTTCCCTATCATATTGCCTAGGAGGTAAGGTACTTGCCTTGGAGGAGCTTCGGATGATCATACTGAGTATCAGGCGGGAGTCGAGGTAACACCAAGGTGGATATCGAGGTAGCACCGAGGTAGGTATGGAGATACCTGGTATCTTGATCGACGTCGAAATGCTTGCGGGGTGCTGGGCGTGCGAGTTATCATCGTGCTAATCTTGAGCTGGTATCAGGAGCTTCAGTAGGGCAGGGTACATACTTTGGGGATGATATCCTATCTAGATAGGTAGGTAGTCGAGGTCCCAACCTCACCGGATATTGGCTCCATATAGGTGATGGTACTGATCTTGCAGGTCTCTGGGAATATTTGGATGAATCTTCCTGGAAAGGTCTCTGTTGGAAAATTCTCCCTTGGTCCTTTACCAGAAAAATCTATTAACAATAATAAATAAATATTTTTCAGAACAAATTAAAATATCAATTGTAATATCAAAATAATGGTAGTTCGTTTTGTATGGAATAATGGTAAATTTTAAAAGTGTCTAATATAACAAATCAATGGTCTGGAATATTTATATTAATTTTTAAGTTTTACACAACTAAAAGATAAAATTAATCTGGACCACTGATTTAGGTGAGGACAAGGTGAGGACAATATGAGGTGAGAAGAGGATCCAAATTCATTTTAAAAACATATCAATGATAATATATAGAAGAAAGGTAGGATAAGGTCGCTAGCTCTAAAACTTGACATGTTAAAAGCGTATGATCGGGTTGAATGGATTTTTCTCGCTGCAATGATGAACCGGTTGGGCTTTTCAGATTTATGGATTGATCGTATCATGAGGTGTGTGACATCGGTCTCATTTTCTTACTTGATTAATGGGAAGATTTGTGGTTCGTTGAAGCCTTTCAGAGGTCTACGACAAGGAGATCCTCTGTCGCCCTATCTATTCCTAGTCTGTGCGGAAGGTCTTTTGCAGTTAATTTTGGATGCTGAACGATCGGGACAGTTGGTTGGGTTTCGTTGTAGTAGGGGTGGCCCAAAGATTACACACCTTTTTTTTACAGACGATAGTATGATTTTTACACGTGCGTCGGATAAGGATTACCGGACTATCACTAAAGTGCTTGAGAAGTATGTGAAGGCGTCCAGTCAAGCTATTAATTTCCAGAAGTCTGCTATGTGTGTGAGTAACGGGGTTTCTCAAAATAGGGCAATCAATCTTGCGCAAACTTTAGGGGTGCAATTGGTCAGGTGCCACGAAAGATATCTTGGGTTGCCAAGTTTTGCGGGACAAAATAAAAAAGAATTGTTTGCTAATATCCGAGATAGGGTATGGGGTCGAGTGAAGGGTTGGCAACATAAGTTTTTTTCGGTTGGCGGTAAAGAAGTGCTGTTGAAAGCTGTTATTCAATCGATTCCGACGTACTCAATGTCTTTACTTAGGTTGCCAAAAATTTTAATTGATGATTTACATAGGTTGAGTGCTCGTTTTTGGTAGGGATCGAATGATGAGAGGAAGAGAATACATTGGTGCTCTTGGAAATTCTTGTGCTATAGTAAAGATTTTGGTGGCTTGGGTTTTCGCGATTTATCTTTGTTTAATAAGGCGCTTTTAGCTAAACAATGCCGGAGACTTTTGGTTAGACCTAATTCTCTAGCTGTGGAAGTCCTAAAGCAGTGCTATTATCCAGATTCCTCTTTACTGCATGCTGAGTGTGGGACGTCAAATTCATTTCTATGGAGGAGTTTTATGTGGGGTAGAGAGCTTTTAGATGTGGGTTTGCAGTGGCGTATTGGAGAAGGGGATTCGGTTCTTATCTACAAGGATAGGTGGCTTCCAAGACCAACAACATTCAAGGTTTTTTCTCCACCTATTCTATGTGAAATGGCTAGGGTGCAACTGTTGAAGACGTCGTCTGGAGCCTAGAATGAAAGCCTTATTCGTGAATGCTTCTTACCGGAGGATGTAGAAATGATTCTTAGCATTCCGTGTTCCATTGCTCAGGTTGATGATACGCTTTCTTGGCATTACGACAAATTGGGCTATTTTTCAGTCAAAAGTGGTTACCACCTTGGGTGCAATTTATTGTCGCGGCCTAGTTCTTTGGGGCTAAGTGGTTCTGAGTCCTGGTGGAAATTCTTATGGCGTCTTACAGTACCCTCTAAAATTAAGTTGTTAATATGGAAAGCCTGTCATGAATGGCTTCCTACTATGGCTGTGCTGACGAAACGCAAGATGACTATGGATAGTTTGTGCCCACTGTGCAAGACCAGACCGGAAACGATTTTGCTTGCACTGTGGAGATGTCCTTCTTTGAAGCTGGTGAGGACTATGTGCCCTTTTGTGAAGGGGATTCGAGCTACTGATGACACTCATTTTTTTGACTTCATCTTAGCTTGCAAACATCAGCTGCTGTTGGAGGAGATGGAACTCATCTGTACGGTGATTATTTCAGACGCAATGGTATGATCCACAGTGCCGTTTTGCTATCTGATGTTGATATTGTTCCTTGGGCTACTTCGTATATACATGATTTTCAGCATGCTAAGCGTGGGAACCTGGTGAATGTGAGTCGCCCTAGTATAGATGTATCTTCATGGAGTCCTCTTCTTGTGGGTTCGTTTAAAATCAACACTGATGCAGCGATTGATGCTACTAGGAAGAAAGTTGGGATTGGTATCATTATTAGGGACTCTTCTGGAGCTGTTATGGTTTCAAGCTCCCAGTCATTCGATGCAGGATATGACTCCCAGGTTGCGGAATCAGTTGCAATTTTGAGAGGTATCCAACTTGCTCTTGATACAGGATTATGGCAATGTACCGTCGAATCTGATGCTCAAGTGGTTGTGAATTTGATTAATTCCAAGTCCTGTGTTAATTCTGATGTTGATCTGATTATAACTAATATCCTATATCTGCTAGGGAATTTATCGGATTGTAGTGTACGTTTCGCTCCTAGGATAGCCAATAGGGCTGCACACTCCCTTGCTAAATTAGGCTAAATTAGGCTTGATTTATGTACCACCTTGTGTGGCTCCTATTGTTTTGGGTGATTACCCAAATTCTTTATAATCCTTCTTTTTTAATGAAATCCTTCTTTCAAAAAAAAATGATAACAGAACAAAAAATTAAAATAATAAGTTTTAATCAAATATAAATAATAACACATTAAAAACATTAATTATTACATTCAATTCAATATTAGTTTTTCTAAACTCTATATGAAATTAACTATTATTTTTTTTATAAATGGTAATAAATACTTTTTTTGTAAGATAATAACAAAAAAAATAACTCTGCTAATATTCACGTATCCATAAAAGTCTTCACCTTTATATTTTTTTATTGAAATTAAAAAAATAGAAGCTTTAGATTTAAATACATTAATATTTCATTTATTGTGTGTGTATATATATATATATATATATATATATATTTTATTATTATTATCCTTATTTTTAAATATGATTAAAAATTATTTAGCTTTAGGCATTCTTCTAATTAAACTAATTAAATATATGATTAAATTAATAAATATTTAAAATTCTTTATATGTTCTTAAAAAATTCAATACAACAACACATTCCAATTTTATTGTTGCATTTATTAAAAATGTAACGGTTGATAATAAAATAAAAATTGAAACATTGGGTGCTAAGTTATAAATTAATAGTGGATTGGAACAATAATTACATTGGTTCTACTGCTCTAATATTATAACCTGAAAGAATATATAAAATCTTATATTATCTCCATCTTTCTCTAATATCTTTTAATCATTTTCTACAAAATTATATTCTCAACTACAATTAAAAAAAAACCATTTGTTTTCCAACATATTTTTCTAAAAATTTAATTATCTATTGAAGAAGTTTATGTAAGGCATGACATGTCATGACGAAGAAGAATTGGAAAAAGCACAAAAAGTCGATAGTGAATTCAATTAGAGATGCCACTGATAAATACAGTTCTATCTACTTCTTCTCAAGTTCAAGGAGTTCAGAGAGTAGGTTGCTCAGATCAGCTCAACACCGCCAGCAGGTCCGTATCTTCTTTCCTTTTTTTTCATTTATTCTTAAAAGCTTTTTGAATCGCTGATTTAACATTGATGAAATTATTTGCTGATTTTTTCTAGGTTTAAACAAAGTCATGCAAGTTACTTTCGGACGATCTGTTTGTAACGAGTTTACAGCTAGCTTTCACAATGTCTTTAAGGTAACTAGGCTCTTGATTTTCATACATTACAATTTTCAAAATTTCTAATCATTCTTACTTCTTCTTTTTTTGTCATTTTAATTTATTTTTATTTGAATTTTGTCCAGCTTTTTCTTGGAAATTTTGGACATTTTCTTAAGAATTTACCGAGAGAAGAGGTGGAAAGATAAATGGTTGTTGGAATTTAATAAAGAGAGCAAGGACTCTTCTTTTTTAATTTATTTTAAATTTTAAATTATTCATATATATATATATATAATATACACACACACACATTATGATTAGAAATATATTTGTTGTGATTAAAAATATATTTGTTTTTGGGTTTGAAATAGTTGTATATCTGCTAGAATGTTGTTCGTAAAAATTGTGAGAATTTTGTTTAAAGATTGCGAAATTGTTTATGGGTTGTTTTTGATTTTTTTGATTAAAGAAGGAAAAATTTTATGTGCCATGGATGCCAAGTATAAGATAACTAACAAGAAAAAAGTAATACTTTTCTTATAAGAAATTTTTTTGTTATTGTTACATGACTGATTGCTTGATAAGAGATTCAATCAATACATGCTCAATTAATGGAGATTGTTAGATCGATTATAATTTTATAAATAAACAGAATAGTCGTAGAAGTTGTAGAGAGAAGCATTCAAATTATATTGTTGTAATAGAAATTGTTCACTAGATGGTTATTTTTTATCATTGGCAATTGATGATTTTTGTTTCATTAATGCTAGACAACATAAAAAAGTAACTCAAAAACAAATATCTCAACCATATACAAAAATGTTTTGACAAAATCATTCCCAAATCTAACAATACGTTGATTATTTTTATAAATATTTATGAATTGTCTATTATCATCAAATTTTAGCATATGTAAACTATATGGCTTTTATAGAAGGTCAAAAAAAATTCAAATCTAACTCTTGAAGAACGAAACATCATTACTCTTTATAAAATCAATTTATGTGAAAATATTATAAAATAATTTAGATATTATGTTTTTTTGTTGTCGATTTAGATTTCAAACTTACCTTATAAGATTATGAATTTTAAAGGTACTGTACTAAGGTAAAGTTATCTATATGTATTAAATACTATTACACGATCAAGTTTAATATATTATTTTCTTGAATACATAAAAAATTAATTGGTTTCACTTTTGGATGCAGGAATGTAATTGAAGATTTTAAATACAAAGACAGTGATTTTTTACTACAACACTTATAAGACTTTTATATATATATACAAGGCTTTATATATTTTCACGCAAACTTAATCTAAAATTGCACTATAAATACTGTTAATATATGAGACTTATATAATGATTAAATTCTATATTATCGCAATCTTAAACAATTAATTTGTTAGTTATTGTATCAAGATCATTTTATATTGTCTTTATTAATTATCTTGATGTCGAAATGTGCGATATGATGAAGAAGACAAAGTTGACAAAGTCATTTAACTTTAATTATTTTAACTTTTAAGTCTCCTTCCCGTCATTGCATTTGAGATTATGAAAACTAGGGAAGTGATGCATTACCATGAGATTTACTTACGAACATGGTGAAACGTAACAATTGTATTATTTTTTATAGTAATGCTACTTTATCCAAATTTGGTGCACAAATGATGTGGCAACACTGTGATCTATTCATTTTAATCAAACAAATCTAATACAATTTAAATGAATGGATTACAATAATGCCACATCATTTGGACATTAGATTTGCGTACCAAATTTGGACAAAGTAGCATTATTGTATTTTTTATTTAGCTGTATTTTTTTTAGTATTTTAAGGCTGAACTATTTTAAGTATAGTACAATATTTTTCATTATAAGAAAAATCTATAAATATTATGTATGTATTAAATTTTACCGTGCCCGCAAATGGTGCGGGCAATAAACTAGTATATATATATATATATATATATATATTTGAAGGTTTTTTTTTTGTCAAATTTATAATGTTGGTACTGATGACTTATAGTCAGTATTGAATACTCTATAATTTGTTTTAAAAGTTAATGACAATCGAAAGGCATATTAATGTGAGTATATGAGTATATGAGTTCAATGTTGTTGTTGAGATGTTGATTGTCAGGATTTGGATTTTTTTTTCTTAATGATTTGGATTTAATAAGGAACCAGATTCATTAATCACATAAAGCAGTTCGTGAGGGTCATTAAATTCGACAAGTCGTTTATGCATTTTGAGAGATTAATTAGTTTGAAAAACACCTCCAACTTGTGCTTTGATAAGCATGATCAACTGTTTACTCATTTTGTAAGTAGTGTCTCTGTCATCAGTCATCTTCTTCAACAGAGATCCTTTTGAATTTATTATTATTATTTCCGAACAATTGTTTTTCTTATTTATTATCTCTTTTAATGATCTTCTAAAATTACTGTTGTTTTATTTGGTTCAGAAGATCATTTGATGGATCATCAAAACCAAAGGTCTACTGTGAGCCCAAAAAAGTTAAGATTTAGCTATAAAGAGCAGCCAAGCCCAAGCTCATTTGATCAACCAAATAATTAAATAGGAAAATAGGAAGTTAATAATTATCGAAAGGTTTTTATTATCATAAATAATTAAATAGGAATAAATAGAAGTTAGGGTTTGATAAAATATGAAGGTTTTTATTATCATATCAAATAATTAATAGGAAACTTTCTTTTTCTTTTTTATAAAGGATTAATGTAAAACCAATTAATAATTATTGGTGTGTACTTACAAACTATTTAGTCCTTTAAGTAATTTTATTCAAGGATAATATTGGATTTTTAAAAAAATTATTAAATTTGGATATATACACGGTTTTTAAAGGGTGCAAATATCGGCACTCGAGCAATATTTATATAAGGCCCAATAAAGTCCAATCGATCCACCATTTGGTAACCCACTAAAGCCTTTACTTTTAACCTGGAATTAGGACCCAAGCCCAAGCAATTCGGGTCAAACCCTAACTCAAAATGTGGTTGTTTGGAGATGCTCCCTCTCCTATAAAACCCTAGCTTCGCCCAAACATCAAACACCACGAACCCTAACAGCAACCCACTCTCATTTACTGACATAATTCTTACTCTTTTATCCCAAGAGATGGAGAAGACATTTGTTGGAAATTTTGTGATGAACACATAGTTTGAGAGTATTATTTGGGTATGATTGATTCCATGAAAATGGAAGATCAAAGTATATTCGAATTCTCCTCTGTGAGAGTTTCGAAATGGTATACTCAAACTCACAAAATTATTAATGGATGAATGAGAAATTGAGTCTCAATGTGAGCCCATTGTGTAGGGAAAAATGTGCATCCCACATTGGTTGGAGAAAACACTTATATATGGTATATAGGTGGTTGTGTGATAGTAGCTTATAAACATGTGTGTGGGCGCGTCCTGCTTACACGAATGCTGCACCGATTGGACCGTGAGAGTACAATCGACTTTTTGCTAATATTTTTAAATTTCTTTTTCCTAAATCAACATTTTATTGATTAGGAAAGAATTAATTTAATTTATTTTTCCCTAAGTTAGAAGGTTTAAATGATAAGGAAAAGTTGACTAACGAAATAGTTAATTTCCGTTTTGGGTTATGGAAATTAATTAGATTAAGGAAAGAGTTGATTTCCTTTTTGGATTCTGATACTTACTTGATCACTAAGTAATCAGAATCAGTATTTAATTAGAAATATATCTTTTTGAAGATTATTCATTAATTATTTTCCTTTATCATTACAACCCTAGTAATTAAGTATTTCCATATCAATCCTACTGATTAGGTTTTCTATTTAAAACCTTAGTCTATTTTCCTCATTTTAAACAATTCTGGAAATCACGAAAAATAGAGAAAATATTGTTCTTTTCCTAGTTCATCAGTTCTTCGTATCTTGGTAAGTTTGAATTCAATTTGAGTTCGTTGAGAGTGGTTTGTGTTCTACACATCCACTGTTTAAATCGTTGTATCCTGGGAGACAATCGCCATACACATACGGTGTTAGCCGGCGAAATTGTCTTAAGGACACCGTGTGAAACACGGGCCTCGATTTCCCTAACATGATGTTTTCTATTTTATTGTTTTTCTGTCTCTTGCAGATTTGAACCAGATTGTTTTTGAGCAATACAAACAACAATCTTAAGACAATTTTTCTTTTTTAAATTTCTTCTCACCTTTTAAATTTCTTTTAAAACCTTCTGGTTCGGTTTCTGTTTTCCTACGGATCGCGACAGAATTGTTTTGTAAACATCACTGGATTGGGTTAATAAAATATTAATCTGTGGAAATTGGGTCTGTTTCGAGACACTGATTTCAAATTATTATCTTATTTAAATTATTGGAAAATCGGGTCTATTAACAGACATTGATTTAGAAATCACGTGTGATTTCAATTGAGTAATCGGGTCTGATACCAGACACTGATTGCGATTTCAATTGTGAAATCTGGAATCGGTTTTGATTCACTTATTTGATATCCGGTATTCGATATCAGTACTGTCATATATATTATATGGTATTTTTGTGATTCTAAGAGTATATCGGTTATACACACGAGTGTGTAAATATTTAATATTTCAGAGATATATAATTGTAGTCTATATCTGGAATAACCGGTAAAAGGATTATATGTTTATATAATCAAGTGCAAACCAGTTTATATATATATATATATATATATATATATAAGTGTGTATGTATATATATATATATATATATTAAGTTCAGCTATATATATATATATATATATATATATAAGTCTTGACACTGGTTTTATATCATAGTATTGATTAACCTGTATGTGCTATATATATTGTTGATATATATTAACTTACAAGGTCTATTGATGTATCAATATGGTGCACTGATATGTGTAAAACTAAATTATAATGTTTGGTGAACTAAAAGACAATAGTCTTGTTTGATATCAAAAGTGATATCAGTGTTTAAATTGATTATATTGTTATATAATCTAACACCAAGTGCAGCACTTGTTTATATATACATATATTATATTTAAAGTGCTATATTATTGTTTAATACATTATATAAATATCTGATATATTGGTGTATACCGGTTGATATCACTGTTAGATATGTCAGTATATACGGTGGATATATATTAACATTGGTTTTGCCTTATCAGTGTTTAATATAAGTGGATATATCGATGTTTAGTGTATGGTATTATTTGATACCAACATTGATAAAACAATATTACATTGGTGTGTGATATATCTTTGTTTGATATATTAGTTATAGTTATATAAATATCATATGTGTACTGATTATTTGTATTTCAAAGGTTGAGGTGTGTTATATATTATATTTGATATATATATTAACATACTAATTTTGATATATCAGTGATTGATATATTGTTTTATATATATATATATATATATATATATATATATATATCCTTGTGATATTTATTAGTGGTTCTAAATTATTTGATTTGGCTTGTGAAAGTGATTGCCGAATCAATCATGAACCCGAGCATGGCCCAAGAGACTCTGGTGGTCAACCCAATTATGTTTAGGTGACCGACCCGATTGTGAAACCTTTTGTGGGTGAAATGAATACCTTGACGGTGAATTCGTTTATGTCTCCGGTTTCAGTTCTCATGAACCAAATGGAGAAACCAGAGAAATTCAGTGGTCTGAATTTCAAGAGATGGTAACAAAAGATGTTGCTTTACTCGACCACATTGAATCTTGCGAGATTCTTAATTGTTGAGGCACCTAAGGCCAATAGTGGTGACGAGTTGGATGTGTAAGTTTAAAATAGTGATTATTGTCAGAATCAATTCTTTTGAACTTCAAAATTGTAATTATCAATTTAATGATGATTTATTTCTATTAATTCCGGGTTAATCGAAATATTAAATTTTGAATTCAAAACAGAACTGATTTGACTTTAATATTGCCAATTTTAATGAGAATTAATTTCAAAATTAATTCAGTTGATTTCCTCCTGATATTATGGCGGATAAATCAAACGTGAACACAAGTGTTCCACTTGAGACTCCTAGTGCTAATCCAACTGTCGGACTAGACACTTTAGCTGTTAATTAAGTGCTTGTGGGAGATGTGCCTATTTGGGGCCAAGTGTGGCAACATTGACTCTGGCCATCAACTCATTCGTGAGAAACATGGGAGATCCGGTGATGAGCCAATAAGTGAGTCACGGGAACTTTTAGTGGTGGTAGCAAAAGATGTTGTTCTATCTAACCACACTGAATCTAGCCAAATTCTTGACTGGAGATGCTCGTAAACCCAATAGTGGTTAAGAGTGAGATGTTCAGGTATGGAATGCTTTGGATTTTCTATGGAAAAAAAAAACCCATACTGAACGGGCAGTCAGACTCGCTGTATAGCTAAAACAGTCAAAGAACTATGGGAGTCATTAGACCGGACACACAAGGCTGAGGATATTGGATCCAAAAGGTTTGTTGTGGGCCAGTTTCTTGATTACAAAATGCGAAAACTCTAAGAGCTTCAAGTGATTATACATGAGATTCATGTCGAAGGGATGATCCCAAGTGAATCCTTTTAGGTGGCTGATATCACTGAGAAGCCAACAGCAAAACAGAGTTGCTGAACAGGAAAATTATTCCTTAAAATGAAGAATGCAATGCTGATAAGTTCTGAATTGTCTCAGAACATATGGGGTGAAGCTATATTAACTAGCAATTACCTTTTAAATAAGGTACCCCGGAAGAAAAAAGACAAGACCCCATATGAGTTTTGGAAAGGAAGAAAGTCTTCCTATAAATTCTTATGAATGTGTTGGTGTCTTGCCAAAGTGGCCGTACATACACCTAAGAAGGTGAAAATAGGTCTAAAACTCGTTGATTGCATCTTCATTGGATATGCACATAATAGTAGTGCTTATCGATTTTTGGTGTATAAATCTGACATCCCAGATATACACAAAAACACGATAATGGAATCTAGAAATGCATCGTTCTTTGAACATGTATTTCCATGTAAATCCAATGATGAAGCTAATGGTGAGCTCTTCAAAAGGACTCTTGTGCAAAGAAGCTATCAAGAGTTAAATTGATTCCATCTTTCAAAATCATACTTGGGAGTTAATGGATCTTCCTCGGAGATGTAAACCGCTAGGGTCCAAATGAATTTTCAAGAGAAAAATGAAAGCAGATGGATGAATTGATAAGTATAAGGCCAAACTTGTAATTAAATGTTACAATCAATGAGAAGGCCTAGATTACTTTGATACCTATTCTCCTGTGACGAGAATAACCTCCATTAGGATTGATACTTGCAATCGCAGCTTTGCGAAATCTTGAAGTACATCAAATGGATATGAAAACAGCTTTCTTAAATGGAGATCTAGTAAGAAGATCTACCTGGAACAACCTGAGGGTTTTTCCTCTCCAAGACAAGGAAAGAAAGTCTGTAAATTGGTGAAGTCCTTATATGGTCTAAAGCAAACACCAAAACAATGGTATGAGAAATTTGACAATATTATGACGTCAAATGGATTTAAAATCAACGAATGTGACACAGGAAATGGCTATGTCATTTAGTGCCTTTATGTTGATGACATGCTCATTGGGTAGTGATGATAAAATCTACCAAGGATATGTTGAAATCAAGATTTCATATGAAAGATATGGGACCGACTAATGTAATGTTGGGAATGAAAATCTCAAGGACATCGAACGGACGCATTCTCAGTCAGTCACACTTTGTTGACATGATTTTTGAGAATTTCAACAAAAATGATTCTGGAATTTTCAGAACACCAGTAGATAAAAATCTACACCTATCAAAGAATAAGGGTGAGAGCGTCTCTCAACTCGAATATTTTAGAGTGATAGGAAGTCTGATGTACTTAATAAGTTGTACAAGACCAGACATTGCTAATACAGTCAGCAAATTAAGCAGTTACACGAGTAATCCATGAACCGATCACTGGAAAGGAATAGTAAGAGTACCGAGGTACTTACGATTCACTCGTAATTATGAGCTGCATTATACCAGATATCCTGCTGTCCTAGAAGGATACACAGATGCAAACTGGATATCTGATATGAAAGATTCAAAATCTACTAGTGGGTATGTGTTCACACTAGAAGGTGCGGTTGTATCCTGAAAATCCTCCAAACAGACATGTATAGCCAGATCCACTATGGAATCTGAGTTTATTGCTTTATATGGTGAGGAGGCCGAATGGCTACGCCAATTCTTAGAGGATATTCCTGGATGGCCAAAGCTTGTGCCAGCGATTTGCATCCATTGTGATAGTCAATCAGCAATAGAAAGAGCACAGAGCAACATGTATAATGGAAAGTCTAGACATATACGTCGAAGACATAATACCATTAGACAGCTACTCTCAACTGAAGTTATCTTTATTGACTATGTAAAGTCAAAAGATAACATTGCGGATCCGCTAACCAAAGGGTTAAATAGAGAATTAGTTGAGATATCATCGAGGGGAATAGGACTAAAGCCCATGAAATGAAAGTCGATACAATGGAAACCCAACCTAGTTGACTGGAGATCCCAAGATCTAGGTTCAATGGGACAACCAAGTTGTAAGACTTAGTTGGATCACTGTGGGGGTTACCCTCCAGTCCATTCCTATGATGAAACAGTGATGCCCGTAGGGAAAAGGTTAAACTATGTTTTTAATGATTCTTATGTGTCAGAATTCCAAGCTATGGAAATCTGAGCAGAGTAATGCGGGTTGCTCTTAGTTAAGAAATCACCTATGTGAGAGAGAAGTGGGGCCGCTTCTAAAAGAGAATAATGAAGGACTATATTCTCTAGCGACTCTCACAGAACCAGGCGCATGTTCATGGCCAAAACGAACATAACAATGAGAACCAAATTGGGTCTGGAAGATGCCTGTGTGAGGTACGCTATCGTTTACATAAACGGCAAAACAGTTCAAGGATATCATAGCTACTGATCAGCCAGTAAAGTAAGCATACCTTTACGAGGGAAGGTTCAAAGGGTAACACCTACCTATCCTATGCAGGCTTCGACCGTTTGAACTTACCAAAAGTCATCTCTCGTGTCTCCTAGGTCAATTTCATTCATGTGGGGGATTGTTGGAAATTTTGTGATGAACACATATTTTGAGAGTATTATTTGGGTATGATTGATTGCATGAAAATGGAAGATCAAAGTATATTCGAATTCTCCTCTGTGAGAGCTTCGAAATGGTATACTCAAACTCATAAAATTATTAATGGGTGAATGAGAAACTGAGTCTCAATGTGAGCCCATTGTGTAGGGAAAAATGTGCATCCCACATTGGTTGGGGAAAACACTTATATATGGTATATAGGTGGTTGTGTGATAGTAGCTTATAAACATGTGTGTGGGCGCGTCCTGCTTACACGAATGCTGCACTGATTGGACCGTGAGAGTACAATCGACTTTTTGCTACTATTTTTAAATTTCTTTTTCCTAAATCAGCATTTTATTGATTAGGAAAGAATTAATTTAATTTATTTTTCCCTAAGTTAGAAGGTTTAAATGATAAGGAAAAGTTGACTAACGAAATAGTTAATTTCCGTTTTGGGTTATGGAAATTAATTAGATTAAGGAAAGAGTTGATTTCCTTTTTGGATTCTGATACTTACTTGATCACTAAGTAATCAGAATCAGTATTTAATTAGAAATATATCTTTTTGAAGATTATTCATTAATTATTTTCCTTTATCATTACAACCCTAGTAATTAAGTATTTCCATATCAATCCTACTGATTAGGTTTTCTATTTAAAACCTTAGTCTATTTTCCTCATTTTAAACAATTCTGGAAATCACGAAAAATAGAGAAAATATTGTCCTTGTCCTAGTTCATCAGTTCTTCGTATCTTGGTAAGTTTGAATTCAATTTGAGTTCGTTGAGAGTGGTTTGTGTTCTACACATCCACTGTTTAAATCGTTGTATCCTGGGAGACAATCGCCATACACATACGGTGTTAGCCGGCGAAATTGTCTTAAGGACACCGTGTGAAACACGGGCCTCGATTTCCCTAACATGATGTTTTCTATTTTATTGTTTTTCTGTCTCTTGCAGATTTGAACCAGATTGTTTTTGAGCAATACAAACAACAACATTTGCTTACCCCTCATGATGGGGGGTGAGCATTACCCCCTCCACAATAAATGATATGTGTTTAAGAAATGGTGTTTTTATCTAAAAACTCTCAAGTGTTTTTGTCTAAAAACTCTCAGGTGTTTGGATAAAACTACCATCTCCCAAGATACGTGTTATGTATTGGGGAGGGGGTAATGCTTACCCCCATGATGGAAGGTGAGCAAAAATGGACTTTAAGAGATGGGAATAAGGTCGATTATTGTTTAGTTAAAACGACGACATTTGCCAACAGAGGCGTAGCTCAGCTGGTAGATAGACGAGCTTGGGGCTTGAACAAATGACTCTCAGGTCAGCGGCTCGAATCCTACCAATGGCGAAAGCTTTTAAAAAAAATACCTGAATTAATAAATATGTTATCTAAAAATAAATAAAATAAATAAAAAAACGACGACCTCTCTTTATGATGACAAACTGTGGTTCGATAACTGTCCCTGTGTTGATCCATCAGCTTGTTCTTGATGATAGGATTCCATAAATTTGTTATGAGTTTTTATGCCTATTTTCAAAACAATAAATAAATAAATAAAGTTGTATCCCTGAAACGGCGTCGTTACATGTAACCCTAATTCTGCTGGCAAACCAACATGCGGTCCCCAGGGGAAGAGAGCCCGACCGTTGCAATTGCATTTCTCCCTCGTACTCGTATCGTAAAAAGCAGAAAATAAAAATAAAAAAAATAAAAAGGAAATAAGAAAAGACAAGAGATGCATTCAAATTTCAAAAATTTAAAATGGAGAAAGCAATAAATAAAGAAAAGGCTGCCACTTTTCTCGCAAATTCCTTCACTTGGTTCTTGATTCTTGAAATCGGAGCTTCCATTACTCCATTTGAAATTTCAAATATCCCTCTCTCACCCCATTTCCCATTTCTGGGTTCAGCTTCACCCTTGCATCATACAGCTTTTTGAATGATCAATTTTAGTTGAAAAAACTAGTAATACGCTTTTCCTCACAATGAGAGAGGAAAATCAAACCAAAACATTGAAATTCGTCGATCAAAATCAAGCACCAAAGCCTCAAAATGCGAAAAACAGTAGCATTAATTCTTCAAAACCGAGGTCTTCATGGGGTTCAAATATAGTCAAGGGTTTCACTGCGGACAAGAAAAGCAAGCCACAAACCACTACAGTGATAACCAAAAAGCTTCCATTGTCAAACAACTCTGATATTGTTACCTCACAATCACATTCGCGCGTCAAAAGATCGCTCATTGGAGATTTATCATGCTCTGTAGCAGCTCAAGTTCATCCACACGCTTACCCAACACATCGTAGACAGTCTTCGGGGTCTCGCGATTTGTTTCTTGAATTAGACAGTCTTAGGAACTTGCTTCAAGAATCTAAAGAAAGGGAGTTTAAGCTTCAAGCTGAATTATCTGAATGGAAAAGGAATCCGAAGATATTGGAGCTTGAAAGAGAAGTTGAAGAGAGGAAATTTGTGGCTGATGATCTTGTTAAGAGAGTCAGATTGTTAGAAGATGAGAAGATGAGTTTATGTGAGCAATTGGCCTCGTCGAATTTGGTTTCCTTGAGAAATGACTCTGAGAATCCAATGACGGGGTCATTGTCGCGAGATCTTGAAATGGAAGTTGTGGAGTTGAGGAGATTGAATAAGGAGTTGCAAATGCAGAAGAGGAATCTTGCTTGCAAGCTCTCTTCTATGGAGTCTCAGATGACTTCTCTTTCTAATGCTTCTGAGGTATAAACACTTGATTCTGATCACCATTGTTTCATTGTTTGAAGCTAATTTTAGTAATTGTTTCATTGATTTTGAGTAGGACTACTGAGAATATTATCTATTTCTAGTTTTAACATTAATTTTATTGACTTGATTTTTGCTTATATGTGTTGGCCATTTAGAGTGACATTGTTGTGAAGATTAAGGCAGAGGCATCTCTGCTAAGACACACAAATGAAGATTTGTGTAAACAAGTTGAAGGTCTACAGATGAGTCGGTTAAATGAGGTTGAGGAGCTTGCATATCTTAGGTGGGTTAACTCATGTTTACAGGACGAGTTGCGCAATTCATGTTCAACTGAGAAACCATCAACCCCCAATACAGCGGAGAGAATGTGTGAAAATGTTAGTTGTCCGCCTGCTCGAAACAATGACTGCTTAGAATATAGCAGTGAAAAGAGATTTAATTTGATTAAGAAGTTGAGGAAATGGCCTAATACTAGTGAGGATCATCCTAATTTAGAATCCCCAGATGATCTTTTAGATAAAACTTGGGTCCATTTAGAGGAAGGGAGAAGTCCTAGAAGAAGACACTCTATAAGTGGATCCAAATGCAATGTAGAAGACTTGATACCGAGTCTGAGTAAGAGACGACAATCTGATGGTTTTACGTTTACGATAGAAATGGAAAAGGAAGACGAGCCACAACCTTCTCAGAAATATGATCTTGGTGTTGTTCAAAGATTAAACTACCAGGATGTGAATAAAACTATGGGTACGTTAGATGTTGAGAAAAGAGCCTTGCGGATACCAAACCCCCCTCCAAGGCCTTCGTGTTCTCTAACCAGTGAAATTAAACAGGAAAGTTTGGCTAAAGTTCCACAAGCACCGCCTCCTCCTCCACCTCCCCCTCTGCCTGCTCCAAAGTTATCTGTGAAGAGTGGAGTGGTACAACGAGCCCCACAAGTAGTTGAGTTTTACCATTCACTCATGAAGAGGGATTCAAGAAAGGAGGCTTCAAATGGAGGAATATGTGAGGTCCCAGATGTTGCAAATGTTCGCAGCAGCATGATCGGTGAAATTGAGAACCGGTCCTCACACTTGCTGGCGGTAAGGGCTTTCATACTTGTAATTGCTATGGGAGCTTCAGATATATCATAAAAGTTTTATAAATAGTTTTAACTCCTAGTTTTTATCTGTCACTAGGCTTTTTTTTATTGCAAGCAAGTCACATGGAATTGCTATAATGATAATCCAAATGTCTTTTCCCATCTCTTCTTATTTATCAATGGAGTTAAAATGATGATACTGGAAATTTATTTTAATGGAATTGTGGGATCTGCTGGTTGAGTAGGTAGAAAAAATCAGATATTTAGCGTTGGATTGATTATCTTCACGTATCATGCAGATAAAGGCAGATATTGCAACTCAAGGAGAATTTGTGAACTCATTGATAAGAGAGGTGAACAATGCTGTTTATCAGAACATTGAAGATGTCAAGGCGTTTGTGAAGTGGCTTGATGACGAACTTTGCTTTCTCGTAAGTTGCTTACTGTCATAATGATGAGAAGTTTAGTTTTACAGAATTCTGCTAGCTAGATATTTTGATATGCTGGGAATTCTCTGTTATAGTGGTGCCAATATTTGTTACATGAGTATACTAGAAAACGTGTCATTACCTAACATTTCATGATCATAGCTTCTAACTAGCACAAAATACCTATTTCTAATATAACTTTAGCTTGTTTTTTTACAAGAAACGTTTCCTTTTGGATGTAAAAGTTTTATCCAACTTTACTCTTCTAGTGGGATTTGTAGAAATTGTTAAATAATTTCACTAAAAAAATAAATCAGTATCAGCCAAATTTTTTGTTCTCTGACAAGTGTGCATTTTTGAAACAGGTGGATGAAAGGGCAGTCCTAAAGCACTTTGATTGGCCAGAAAAGAAAGCTGACACATTGCGAGAAGCAGCATTTGGGTATAGAGATCTCAAGAAATTGGAGTCTGAAGTAATTTATTACAAGGATGATCCACGAGTGCCTTGTGACATTGCATTAAAGAAAATGGTTGCTTTGTCTGAGAAGTAAGAATTTAACATTTTTCTCATGGCAAATGGATTGCTTCTCCAGATATTTCTTTATACCACGTAATCCAATATATGCAAGCTGGTCTTAATAGTTTTCATTTCACTGACAGGATGGAACGAACTGTTTACAATCTTCTCCGGACTAGAGATTATTTGATGCGCAATTGTAAGGAATTCCGAATTCCTACAGACTGGATGCTTGACAATGGAATTATCAGCAAGGTAAACTTGATAATTTATTATCATTTAAAACTTTCAGTTGCAGATACAATATCAAGAGTTTGGAATTACTCTTCATTCATTTTTATATTTGTCAACCCCATGATCATAGGAGGACTTCAGACATGGTCAAACCTTCAATCTTAGTTAGTAGTCATCATTAATGATGGATCAATTGTAACACGAATCTTTAGGACACATGAAAATATTTTAAATTGCACTGCAGAAAGATTTTACAAAGCAGATGTTACCATCCTTTGTATTATGCTTCATATTAGGACGTGTAGAATCTTGCACCTGGTGTTCATTCATGTTGAACCCTGAACAATAGCCACTGTGCTGTGCCAAATTTCCAACTCTTTGGGTCTAATTTCTTTCTTCTGTTTGCCATAGTTTAGTCTTGTATCACTCTCTATTGACCTTGTCTAGCAATTCATTCAATTGGTCAAATATTGCAGATAAAGTTTGGCTCAGTCAAGTTGGCTAAGAAGTATATGAAAAGGGTAGCTATGGAACTTCAGTTAAAAACAGGGATGGAAAAGGACCCTGCAATGGACTATATGCTTCTTCAAGGGGTTAGATTTGCTTTCAGAATCCATCAGGTTTGTAGTATAACAACTAATTGCATACTTTTTTGCTCTTCACTTACTATTTCGTGCACTAAATTAGAAAGATGATTTCCCGAAAGGAAAAGAAGAAACTTTGAAGCTAATTCATTTTTTTAACATTTTCTCCCTTGTTTGTTTTTTTTTCCCTATATTCCTCTGTTACTTGTACATAACAAAATAAAGTTATTTTTAATAGTAACGAAAATGTAGAAACTATCTAATGGGGTGTTTCATTCTTGATGGAGAAATAGTTTCACGAAAGGTTTAACTTCATCCAAATCCTTTAGGTTAGGCCTAATTATGCCTCTACAATAGTCAGTTTCTATAATGTTTTAAAACCATTGTTAGCACATTCATTTGAGCTTGCAATGTGCATGATAGGGTGGGTATAAATGATGCATGTGTTGTCACTCTGAATTCACGGTCGTAAAGGTGTCCACAACCAACAGTATTTCCATTTCAACTCAGAAAAAAAAAATACAATTTTTCGGGTTTGTTTGAGAATCTTTTATATTCATAGCAGCTTTTCCTCCCATGATAGAAAAATATTGAATTTGAAAATACCACCATTCACGTCACTTGTGGTGTTTGATGAACCCATTCCTTGTAGTGAGGTCATTGGTAAAAACAAAAGATTTTGGTTTTCAGTTATAGAAGCTGGGAGTTTTTTTTTTTTTTTTTTAATCACTGGTTTTTGGGCTGTCAGCCATGGAAAGGTTTACAGCAACTGTCACTTTCACAAATTTTTCTCAAAATTTTATTTGTTCTTGGGTCAAGAAGAAACAGGACAAGGTTAGTTTATTGTAACTGGAGAAGTTAATGGAAGTAGCTAACAGAAGTTAGCTCAATGGACTTTAAGTGCATATTTTCGAAACCTGCTAGAATTGGTTGTAATTAGGCCAAAAACCTGAGGGAATTGGATGAAATCAACCCTTTAATGAATCAGTTCTAACTAAGAGATGACCTTCTAAGTTGTCTAATGTGTTTTGGTTAATGTAATGGAGTTGAGTGAGTACTTTTTAAACCAGCTATAGTTGGCTGTGTAATAAGGCCAACCTGAAGAATTTAGATGAATTTAACTTGAGAGTTGTTGCATCTCTTGTTTTAAGAAATTAATATGCTTACTGGGATCACGAATAAGAGGGTCCTGGCAGAAATTGACTGATTTCTTTGTTGTTGTTTGATACAGTTTGCAGGAGGGTTTGATGCAGAAACAATGCATGTATTTGAGGAACTTCGCAACATTGCTCACCTTTTTAACAAAAAGTAAATAGAAATCAGTCATTGGCTCGGCTTGGCTTACCGTCTCAGTAAGCTTCATTCTAGATTTTATTTTTATATAACCGTTTCAGACGGTGCATATCTGATTGTGCTGTGTGTGTTTTCTTTTCAACTTGTACAAGTTGACTTGAAGGTTTGGTGTGAAACAAGTAAAAAAAAAAAACAAAATTTTGTCTTGATTTGATGCCCTGTTTCTGCAATGAAATGTATAAAATCCTGGTGAGATTGATGCTCATTGCTTTTGCCAAAATTGTACCAGAAAATGCTTCATTCAAAGTTATGTAAAAACTCTAGCATTCAAAGCATTTAGTGAGACAAGTACAGCATTCATATTTAGATAGAATATTCATACAAAAAACAGTTTAATTTAACATATATGATTTTGTTGGATGGACTATATGAAAAATGTACATCTTTTCCATTGGAAAATATTTCTAACACCACCCGTTCATATATTCTGATACCGACTCAAATCAGCTGTCCAAAAATAGTGTCTAACCAATCAAATTTGGACATGTGTCTACATTTAATTATTATTTTTTTCAACTTCTTCCATAAATGTAGACACATGTCCTAATTTGGTTGGTTAGACACAAATTGAGATACCATTTTTGGATGGCTGATTGGAGTCCTTTAGATACTAGTATTTTCTGGCAATTGTTATCTGGTTCATGAAAAATTTAAGATAGAAAACACAAAAGGAAAAATAAAAATAATAGATTAATAGGTATAGAGTTTCTTGTTTTGAAGGAAAAAAAAAAGAGGGAAGTTGTTCTTGTGATTTGGTGAAATTTATTGGATGCGTATTCAAATTTTGCCTATAAGTGAGATATCAATTAACCAATAAATGAGTATAACCGTTGTATATTAATAACGATAAAAGCACATAAGCGAGACATCGGTTAACCAATAAATTAATAGGTATTAATTTATGAAGATATTGAATGTGTATTATTATTATTATTATTATTTTAATTCTAACATTCATTTTACCCATTTAAACAAATGAGATTTCATGTATACATTCAACCCACTAATCTAATCAATTAAAATACATTAATCTACTCTTAACCAAACAAAAATTAAATTCATTGAACTTAACCTAGGAGCATCCTCAATGCTATTATGTATTTTTAAGTTTCTAAATAGTGTCACTTCAGCATTTCTATTCAAAATTGGTCCACTTTTGAAAATTTTATAGAGAAATGCATATTCACATCTCCAATGCAATTATCTAAAATCACATATGTATCTATTTTTTGACCAATCATAATAAAATAATTATTACATTCTCTCTCCTCATTTATTTTACAATTAAATGAGCTTTAATATTATTTGTGGAAATCGTTAGAAATCCTAATCAACATTTCTAGAAGAGTTTCTATAATTAGAAATTCAACTCCATATTCTCTAACTTTTTTTTTGCCACATCATCTTCATATTCAACTTAGATAATTGCATTGGAGAGAGTTTTTCTAACTTCTTTAGTATCTATCTTATGTGGCTCTCCATTTTCTCCAAATGCATAATAGCATTGGAGATGCTCTAACTAATTAAATAAAATCTATTGTAATTATACTAATTTAATCAAAAGTATGCAATGTATTAATTAAAGACAAACTCTATTTAAACAAATACAAAGTCTTATTGTACCTTATTACACATTCATAGTACTAAGACGTATAGAATGACTACTCATTTGAAAGATATTCGACGAGTAGATAATACACATGATGAGATTAGTCTGATGGTAAACTTTTCACACTTGCACAACAATGTTGCACTATAATGTTGCAGGTTCGAGTCCTCGCCCTTCTCAAAAAACCACGAATTTATGTAAAAGTATAATACTTTAAAAAATCCATTATAATTATAATAATTTAATCCATAATAATTATACTTCAAAAAAAAATCCATTGTAATTATACTAATTTAATCAAAAGTACGCATTGTATTAATCAAAGACAAACTATATTTAAACAAATACAAAGTCTTATTGTACTTTATACACATTTATATTACTAAGTGCTTATTTGTTTTTTTTCCACTTAAAACTTGTTTTTTTTCCACTTAAAACTTAATGGGTCAGAATTAAATTCATTGTTTTGTTTGTTTTTTTAAGTAATCAAATAACTTAAAATATCAAAAAACAATTTAAAAATAAAAGTTAGAAATCCCGACTTTTACCTTTGTTATTGGTACAAATTGGTAGGCTGACAAGTCAGCATTATTACTAAAATATCAGTAATTGAGTATGTCATGTCACCAAAAGTCAACCAGACAACAAGTCAATATCCGACCAAGTCTTTATTGTCAATAGTTGCACATCATTATCAAATGGTCAGGTGAACCGATCAGTCCAGATAGTGTTTTAGTGAGACAAACCCGACCCGGTGTAAAACCGATCAGATAAAGAAAGCCCGGTTGGGGAAGATAACCGATCAATTACGAAATCATCAACCAAGACAGCAACATTAGTTCAAGTGCAATTCCATTATAAAGAGAAAGAATCCTACTTTGACAAGAAATCTAGAAACATACTCCAATAAGTAAACAATCTTATTTCATCAAAAGATATCAAAGTTCAAATCAAGCAACGGATCAAAGTCATTTAATGCATGAGATCTACGAAACAGGGAGTGAGACAAACACGATTTCATTAAGTCTTAGTTAAATTCTATCACCTTTCCTTATTTGTACAACAAGAAATATGGCTATATGTGCCTAGGGATGGGAATGGGGGCCCATTGGGGTGGGGAAGGGTCCCCCCACCCCCACCCCCACCCCAATTCCAAAAATTTCCCCCATCCCCGCCCCTATACCCCATTTGGGGAAAGTGGGGATAGGGGTGTTTGGAGGGAGGTTCTCCTGCCCCCGACCCATCCTTCATGTCCCTCATTTCCTTAATTTTCAATCCTAATATTTTTCAATTCGGAATTTAGAATTCAGGATTCGAAATTCGATCATTCCAATCGTTGAATTCACCATGTTTCGATATCCAATCCAATAAATAATCTAAAAGATATAATTGATTTAATTTAATCCAAAATTAATACAAATAACTATAGTAATATATTATTACACATAAATATATATATATATATATATATATATGGGGAAATGGGGGAAATGGGTAGAGAGTAAATGAGTAATAGAGTTAAAGTTATTTTTTTTAAGAAAATAAAAGTAAATATATATAAATATATATGGGGAAATAAGGGAAATGGGGCTCCACCTCAATTTGAGAAATGGGGAAATGGGGGTGGGGGTAGGTTCCCCCCTATAGGTTTAGGAAAAAAAAAAACTGAATCACTTCTTATAGGGACCAGTGCATATAATTCAGAAACCTATTTCAAAAACAAATTCAATAACCTTTTTTTTATTTGGTTTCTGGTGCATATGATCTAAGAAACTAAAATATCAAAAATAATTTCCTCAATTATATACACCGGAAACGTGGACAACATGCAAAATAATATGAACTTTTTTCTTTTTAAACTTCAACTTTTTTTTGACAATAAATTGAACTTGAATTTTATTTGCAGAGCATGAAAAAGTATATTCTTTGATGAATTTTTTTTTTGTTAAATTGAACTTTGTTTGCAGAATAACATACAAAATCTTATAAAGAATGGTGTATGTTAAATTAGTTATTTTAATTAGCATGGATATAAATGTAAAATTATTTATTTTCAAACAATTTTATTTTTTAAAAACAAACATGTTATACATTTAGATGTGAGGAAAAAAAACAAACAAACATGTCATTCACATTTATATTTCAGTCCATATTCAGTCTTCAAAAAAATTCAGGACTACTCAGAATTCAGATAAAAAAACAAATGACTCCTAAGACATATAGAATGACTGCTCATTTGAAAGATACTAGACAAAATGAGGTTGGTCCGGTTATAAACCCTTCACACATGTACCACGAGATTGTGGATTCGAGTCCTCCAACCTTCTAAAAAATCCCCAAATTTATGTAATAGTATAATACTTATAAAAAAAGAATCCATTGTAATTATGCTAATTTAATCAAAAGTACGAAATGTATTAATTAAAGACCACAAATACAAAGTCATATTGTACTTTATTACACATTTATAGCACTAAGACATATAGTATGCAATTAGTCTTTTCTTTTCTTTCTCTCTGATTCAAAAGTGTAAAAGTAGTGGGGTCATGTAGGTGTGGGTCTTCTTTTGTTGAATGAGTGGTTGGTTGTGTCTGGTTGTTTTTTCCAGGTCTATTCACTACTGTCTATGATTATGGATTCAAAGATAGCGAAACTAGATGAGAATCTCTCACTTGCGGATGAAGATGGGATTATCCATGAGCTGTCTGTAGAAGCCCAAAGGGATGAAGTGGCAGATGTCAACCATTGTTTAGTGGGTAAGGTCCTCTCTGGGAAAAAGGTGAACATAGAAGCTTTCAAGGGGTTGATTGAACAGCTATAGAGCCAGTTTGGGACTGTGGAAATCGAATCAATTGGTAATAATATATTCTTGTTCTATTTTACCAATCCGGAGGATAGGAATCAGATGATATGGCAAAGGGGTCCTTAGTATTTCGACAAAAGCCTCATAGCCTTAGAAAAACCAATTGGTACGGGAGGCATTTCTCTCTTGGGGTTTAATAAGGTTGAGCTTTGGGTACAGATCCATGATGTGCCAATTATATGTATGAATAGAAGAATAGCAAAATGATTAAAGGAACAAATAGGTGGTGTGATTGAGATTCCGACAGAATCCATAGAATGTTGGGGTAAATTTATGAGAGTTAAAGTCCAAATTGAAATTCTCAAACCTCTGAAAAGATGGCTTCGACTGAAATTATGTAACATTGATAATATTATGATGGTGGGGTGATATAAGAGGCTCCTAAAATTCTGTTATGTGTGTGGGCACATTGGACATGTGATTAAGGATTGTCTGGATGACGAGGCTAGAACACGTGCTTTGACATGTTCGACCACCAAATTTGACTAGATGGATTGAAAGTTAGAAATCCTTCTAATACAAAGGGAGGTTCTACAGAGAAGGATAGACCGTTGGAGGGCCAGAGCGAGATGGTTCATAAGGGTTCTCTCAACCAAGAGGCGGTTTTACTCGCTTCCTAGAAGAGGGCTTCTGCTAGCACAGAGGCGGCATCAAGGAAGGTGAAGGTGGGGGCCAGTTCGCCAACCCTAATTCCTATCATTGGGTTTGGGCCTACATTAGTGAATGAGTTGTGGATTGATGGCCCAATTGTAGCCAGTGTTAATGAGAAAGCCCATTTGGGACCGAGCATTGTGGAGAGTGATTCTATTTGTAATGCGGGTTGCCCAATTGTAGAAAGTGCTGATATTATAGATACTACCATGTCCCAACATGTGCTGTCTGAAGTGATTATTACTCATCATCAGAATATTTCTAGAAAATGGAAACGGCTAGCGAGGGAAGGACAACATCATCTTCGGTATTCAAATAGGCAAACGTAAAGTTGCTCTCGAACTTCCAGAAGAGAGCAGAGAGTTGAAGAAAGGCAAATTTTCTAATCCAACATTGGACGTTGTTAGATCGGCGGTGTTTGAGTCTCAGGCCTGCCGAGAATTATGATTGGCTTTAGCTGGAACGTACGAGGATTGGGGAATCCCCGTGCTTTCGCAGCCTTAAGAAGGTTGTTGAAGAAACATTCCCCAGACTTTATTTTTCTTTTTGAAACTAAAGTGTTTGGCCACAAGGCAGGAAATGTTAAAGATCTCCCTAGGTTTGGTGATGGGCTCGTGGTGGATTGTAATGGCAAAAGTGGTGGGCTGATGTTATTATAGAGGAAAGATTTAATGGTTACAATTCTCTCTTTTTCAGTTGGTCATATTGACTCTAGTATCCAAATGGAAGATGGGTTCCGGTGGCGGTTCTCGAGATTCTATGGTGATCCCTCACCTTGTAAGAGAGTGTTCTCTTGGACCCTACTACGTCGTCTTACGGATGTAGATAGTTTACCGTAGGTTTGTAGTGGAGATTTTAACGAGCTGTTGTGTATGAATGAGAAATTGGGTGGCTCTGACATGTCGATTTCGGGCATGATTCGATTCAGACAAGTGATAAATGATTGTGATCTTACTGATACGGGATGCTTTGGTCATAGGCTTACTTGGAACAATATAAGATATGGTAATTGTAACGTTCAGGAGATACTTGACAGATTCTTTGCTGATAACAGCTAGAGGGACATGTTTGGTTATATCAATGTGGAACATTTGGGATTTCATTCTTCGGATCATCATCCTATTCTCCTGAGTTTCAACCGTGTTAGCCAGCTACAGAGAAGCAGAAACTGGTCATTCTGGTTCGAGCCATTCTGGTTGAAAGAAGCGAATATTGGCAGTGTTGTGAAGAATGTTTGGCAGGAAAATGGTCCAACGATTTTGGTAGAGAGCTTCAAAAGGAAACTTATTCAGTGTGCTACAAGATTACTAGGCTAGAGTAATGACCGTTTCAAGAATCTTAGTAAACAAATTATTGATAAGAATAAGAAGATTGAATGTCTTTATCAATCTTGCGAAAAGGTTGGTGTTATGCAATCTATCATTTCTCTAGAACAATCCGTGGAAAGGCTTCTTGAGTGTGAGGAGATCTACTAGAAGCAACATTCCCCTGCTGATTGGTTGGCGGCGAGTGACTGAAATTCAAAGTACTTCCATGCTAGAGCCACAACCAGGAAGAAAAAGAATTATATTGGCATGCTTGTTGACAGTGGTGGTCGTTCCTATACTAGTGAAGCTGGTTTGGCTCTTGTTATCCAGGATTATTTTTCTACCATTTTCCAGTCCTCTAATCCTTCCATTCACAATACCATGACAGCTACAGAAGGGATTAAATCCAACCTCAGTGTTGACAAGAGGGAGCAGCTGTGTGCAGTTTTTACGCCTGTAGAGGTCAGGATTGCTGTCTTTGATATGACTTCTACTAAAACTCCTGACCTGGATGGGTTCCATGCTATTTTCTTCCAAAAATTATGGGGTGTTCTTGCGGAGGAGTTCTTTAGAGTTTGTCTTTGGGCTTAATGGTGCTTCCTCCATCAGAGAATTTAACTTCTCATGATCCCATTTCTCTAAAAGCCTATCGGCTAATCTCTTTGTGTAGTGTGGTGTACCAGACAGTGACCAAGGTCATGGCATCCTGATTGAAGGTTCATCTTCCGGATTAAATCTCCCCTCACCAGTCTGCTTTCGTCCCGGGCAGACACATTTTCGATAATGTTCTGATGGCATTCGAGTCTCTTCAATCCATAGGTCGGGAAAAATATGGTAAAATGGGTACAATGGCACTCAAATTGGGTATGAGTAAAGCGTACGATAGAGTCAAATGGAGCTTCCTCCAGACGGTTTTGTCAAAAATAAATTTCCCTCCCTACTGGATCGCATTGATTATGGATTGTGTCTCCTCTACCAGTATTTATTTCCTTCTAAACGGCAGTAATGTGTGCACTGTGTTGACTTCCAGAGGCCTCAGACAAGGATGTCCTCTCTCCCCATACCTTTTTCTCTTTTGTACTAAAGCCCTTTCCTATCTAATTCCAGGATCCGAGAAGAATGACAGGGATATAGGTTTTCAATGCTGCCGATATGGCCCTCTAGTTTAGAGATGCACATTTGGGGAATGAGGATGGATATAGGTCCCCCCATCCCCATCCCCACTTCCCAGACCCTTCCCCCATCCCCCCCCCCCCCCCCCCCCCCACCCATTTCCCTATTTGGGGGAAATGGGGATGGGGAATTTTAGGGGGAGGTATATCCATCCCCAACCCCAACCCCAGTTCCGCGTTTTCCCTATTTTTTCCCAGTTTTTCCCGTTTCCCCATTTTCCCACTTCCCCGTTTCTCGGTTTCCCCGTTTTCCCATTCTCCCATTTGATTAAAAACTACAAATTAAAAAAAATTCATTACAAATACAAACTAAAATCCATTATAAATACATAATAAAATCATAAAGTGTGCATTACAAATACATAATAAAATCATAAAGTGTAACATAATATATTTATTTATTTATTTATTTATATATGTTTTGGAGGAAATGGGGAAATGAGGATGGGGGGAGTTTGGGGGGAGGTGACCCCATCCCCATCCCCATTTCAATATATTTAAGGGGAAAATGGGGAAAATGGGATGGGGGGACCTCCCCCCATCCCCATCCTCATCCCCATTTCAATTTGGGGATGAAAATCGTCCTCATCCTCACCCCATTCCCCATTTTCCCCCAAAACAATTTCCCCAAAACAATTTCCCCAAATGGGGATAGGGACGTGGGGATTTAGGGATTTGGGGGGAAATGTGAATCTCTACTCTAGTTAGCCATATGTTTTTTTGCTGATGATAGCATTCTCAGTTGTAGGGCCACAAGAGACAACAGTCACTATATTAGGAAGATTTTAGCGGTTAATGCACGCGGCTCTGGTCAGCAGATTAATCTCCAAAAATCGAAAATCACCTTCAGTCTAGATTTTGACAACGAAACTCGGTCTGATATCCAATCTCTGTTGGATATTGCGGAATATAACAGTCAGGATAAGTACCTGGGTCTCCCTGCTATGGTGGGTAGGAATAAAATGTGGTTGTTCAATGACATCAAGGAAAGAGTTTGGAGGAATATCAGGGGTTGGAAGGACATCCCTTTCTCTTTTGGTGGCAAGGAGATGTTGATTAAAGCTGTTGCCCAGGCAGTGCCTACCAACTCAATAAGCTTATTCCAACTCCCCATTGGTTTGTGCAATGATCTTAGTGCTATGATTTCTAAGTTCTTGTAGGGTTCCAGATATGGGAAAAGAAAAATTAGTTGGATAAAATGGGAGAACCTGTGTAAGCCTAAGTGTTGTGGTGGGTTAGGCTTTAAAGACTTTTCGTCCTTCAATCAGTCTTTGTTAGCCAAGCAAGCTTGCAGAGTTCTAAAAGGTACTGATTCCATTGCTGCCCAGATTTTGAAGGCCAAGTATTTCAGAACCGAGGATTTCCTATCAGCCTCCACTAAGGCAGGTTGTTCCCATATTTGGTGAAGTTTAATTTGGGGTAAGACTTTGCCTTTACAAGGGTTAAGATGGGTGGTAGGGGTTGGACAGAGCATAAAAGTCTTTAAAGACCGATGGATCCCTCGGCCTACCACCTTTAAAACTGTCACTACCAACCCTGATTCCGATCTTCTGGTGGCTGATCTTCTTGATGTAAACGGGTGAGGTTGGGATGTTGTTAAGCTGAATGGTGCCCTGCTGCCAATTGACAATGATATTGTTCTTTTTATTCCTATCAGCTGGAGAAGAGGTCATGACTCTCTCAGTTGGCATTATGACAAGAATGGTGGTTATACGGTCAAGAGTGGCTATCGTCTAGCTGTCGAACAGAGTTTAGTTTCTTCGGTTTCTAATCCTTAGGTTTCTCATAAATGGTGGAACACTTTATGGAGCCTCAATGTGCCGCCGAAAGTCCGTATTTTTGTTTGGCGTGTTTGTTTGAATGTGTTGCCCTTCTAGGAAAATCTATGGAAAAAGAGGATTTTAGATTCTCCTTGTTGTAATAGGTGTGTAGCCCATTGGGGGTCCTCTTGCCATGCTTTGTTCTGGTGTACGGGAGCTAAAAAGGCATAGAGTTATGCTTATTTTGACAGTCTCCTCTCTAATGTAAACCAACTCTCTGTGTTGGATTTCTTTTTGTTTGCCCTCCCTCGTATTGGTAAGGTCGAGCTTTGTCGTCTTTGTATGATTGCCTGGTCCATCTGGGAGAACAGAATTTCTTTTCTGAACAGTGGCAAATGTAAGTGTGCTGAGTTAGTGGTTTTCGGGGCTGAGGCTTTTTTAATGGAATTCCAGAATTCCAGGTGTGCTTTATCTTCCCGACCTCCCCATCCTACTACCTGGTCTTCTATTGTTTGGTTAGCTTCTCCTTCTGGTCTCTTTAAACTCAATACTGCAGTCGCCCGTCGTAAGAACGTCCGGCCCATTGGAGTTAAGGTTGCAATTCGGGATGACAAAGGCTAGGTGTTCGCTGCTCACTCTAACCAACTGCTTTGGAATTTCAGTTCTGCTGTTGGTGAACTCATTGCGTTGCGGGAGGGATTCCTGTTAGCCCAATTCTATAATATCCGTGTTGATCTTGCCGAGGTAGCCTCTCTATTGGTGGCTTCCATCCTCAACGATCCTCTCATGTCACTTAGGGACTCTAAATTCATTATTAATGATATCAAGACCTTCCTCTTATATCCTGGCTGCTATAAGTGTCAAGCGATTTCCAAGTCTGGAAATACCTTGGCATATAAGCTTGCTCGATTGGCTTTCTCCTCTGCTAGGGAGTTTCTTTGGCTGGACTCCAGCCCTGTTTTCCCTTTTTTTTGTGTAATGCTTGTTCTTATATCAAAAAAAAAGCATTAAGATATATAGAATGACTACTCATTTGAAAGATATTAGACGAGATGAGTTGGTACAATGATAAACAATTCACACATGCACCACGTAGTTGCAGGTTCGAGTTTTTCCCCCTCCAAAAAAAACCCCGAATTTCTGTAATAGTAAAATATTAAAAAAAATTAAGATATTAAGAAATCAATCATAAATGATGAGTAGCATAAAGAATTATCAATTTATCTCCTTGGCCTAAGTTGAAACCGACAAAATTTATTATGTAAAAAAATTATTGATTTATTGACCATTAAATTTGAAAGATTATATTATATTTGACAACTTCAAATAAAACTAATTGTTCTCAAGGTTTTCCCTTAGAAAAGTGAAAATTACTTGCGGTCGAAAGTAATAGGGTTGATTGCAATAACATACCCTGATGTTTTCTAAAAAGGTTTAATATTCAACTAATAGCCTTAATTGCAGTAGACCCTAGTCAACATTTGACTTCCATCTCATTTAACTATTGCCTAAGGTTTTCAATTGAAAAGTCCAGAATACCCATAAAATTTATTTAAAAAGTCTTAATTGTCCTTTACCTTTTTAAATTATTAAATAATAATTAAAAATTTAAGTTTTATAAAAACTGAAATAATTTAAATAAAAGAATCTCTCACGTCTAACGGAGAAAGAAAAAAGACATCTCTCTCTACCGTCACAATCATTTTATTTTATTTTGTATCATCTGAATTGTTCTGGGTTACTAGGTCTTGATTTGGACTATCGTCATCGTCATCATCTAACCTTTAATAACAAAACATTTCTTGGTTCTTCTTTTTCTTGATTTTCTAATCACAGATAGCCTCCAAAAATGCTTTGCTTTGGTTAATATAATTATAACTCTTCCATCGAATGATTGATCTGGGCAACTGGAGCAGATCTTCCCCTTCCATGGAGGTTTGTGGAGATGAAGGCTCAATCTAATCATAATAGATGCAATCTAGATCAGATGGTTGAGAATTTTCCTCCATTTGATTTTTTTATTTTTTTAATTATTATTATTATTATTATTATATTTCTGTTGTAAAGTGAAAATTTTACCCTTAAAAATTCAGTCAACCGTTATCTCTAACGGGGTTTGAGGGTTGTAGCAATTAATGTCATTTGTTGAATATTATACTTTAATGATAAAACTTATGGTATGTTATTGCAATTAACCAAAAGTAATAATTTGGTGATAACAACACCTATAGTTAAAGTATATTATATATATATATATATATATATATATATATGAGTAATATTAACATGTGCCCTAAAGGCACATGATAACAACAACTTTATTTCCATTAAAGGAAATAAAAGCCTTGTATTTATTGTAACAAGACAATAAATGCACTAACTGATATGTGCTTTTATTTCTTTAATGGAAATAAAGTTGTCGTTATTCTATGTCCTTCGAGCAACACCAAAAAACTCTTATATTTTCACTCTTCAAATATCTATTTGCTTATCTATGTGGCAATTTGAGGAGTGAAAAAAATATGAGGTAGGAGATCCTTCCTCGAGCAGAGGGGAAAAATCTGTATACCCTCTGTAGTGTGCAACAAGGCTTAAGCGGTATCAGAGCTGCTCAATAGTTCATGTTTTAATCCCATACCGGAGGGTATATATAGCCTTTTGCCTTTGGCATACAACGAACCATCTTCCACCCAATACCTCCTCACCAGCCCATTCGACATTTCTTGCTACAGTTTTATGTAAGTTGAATCCCCTGCAACTTACTACTTCAACCTGTCTAGAAAGTTGGCTTGAAGTGCAACCAACGCACTAACATAACCTTTCACCACTCTTCAGCTTAAAGCATCTGCCACTTGATTTTGTCGGCCTAGTTGGTGCACCCACACAATGTTGAATTCGGCCAAGAATTCCTACCAACGAGCTTGTTTAGGAGTTAGCTTTTTCTATGTCTTAAAATAAGTGTTGGATACATTGTCCTTCACCACCGTAAACTTGGTGCCTAACAGATAATGCCTCCACGTATCAAGGCAATGTACCACCGCATCCATATCTTTCTCGGGTGCAGAGTATCTTTGCTCAGCATCATTCAACTTTCTACTCTCATATGCGACTTGATGTGCCCCTTACATAAGCACTCCGTCCAAAGCCCGATCTGATGCATCTGTGTGCACCTTGAAAGGTATTTCAAAGTCTGGAAATCATAGCATAGGTTCTGAAGTCACCGTCAATTTCAGCTTCTCAAATGCCGCTTGACATTCTTCTGTCCACTTCCACTTGTGGTCATTCTTGAGCAAATCTATCAACACACTCACCTCCTTTGAGTACCCTTTGATGTATCTTTGATAATAGTTGGCTAGACCTAGAAAATACCTCAATTTAGCAACCTTGCTGGGAGAAGACCAATCAAGAATGGCCTAGATTTTTCTCTCATCCATATGAATCTTGCCGTTGCTAACCTAGTGCCCCAAAAACATTACTTCCTGGCGACAAAACTCACACTTCTCCTTCTTCACATATAGTGTGTGCTCCCTCAATATTGCGAACACTTGCCTAAGATGAGCCACGCGCTCACCAAAGAATTACTATAGAAAACGATATCATCTAAATAGACTACTACAAACTTGTCTAGGAATTCGTAGAGAACATCGTTCATCAAGTTGCAGAACGTGGCATGAGCGTTTGTCAACCTAAACGGCATAACCAGAAATTCAAACGAGCCATACCTGATAAGCATTGTTGTCTTGGCTTCATCCTCTTCGGCTACTCTCACTTGCCAATACCCTAATCGCAAATATAGTTTGGTGAAGAATGTTGCATTTGCCAACCTGTCAAATAAATTTGCCGTATTTGGCATCGGATACTTGTTCTTAATAGTTACCTTGTTCATCGTCCGGTAGTCCACACACATTCGCAACGAACCATTTTGGTTTCTTTTAAAACAATACAAGGGCACTATAAGGAGCTATAGAAGGTTGCAATAGACCCTCATCTAGCAACTCATCCAACTGTTTTCTCAATTCCACCAACTATGAGGGTAGCATAAGATAGGGTGTCTTGGCAAGTGGTGTTACCCTAGGCTCCAACTCAATCCGATGATCATATGGCCTTCTAGGTAGGAGTTCTTTTATTAGTACTTTTGGCATTACATCCGCATACTCCTCTAGCACTGTCCCAGTTTTATAAGGTACTTCGACCATAACATCTGGCTTGATTTGCACCAATGTTGCCACATACGTTGTATGTCCCTTCTTCAGACCCTTCTCTAGTTGTTTAGCCGAAATCACAGCTCCCTTTCCCTTACTGATGCTTTGAATCCCATTCATTTCAGCTTGTATGTAGCAAGGATTTTCTCCATCCTCAATCACGATACACCAAGGACCATGCATCAGTGTCACTTTGGACTTCTTAAAGCATTTAATGCTAAGAATTAAATCAAAATTGTCCAAAGGTATCACCATCATGCTGCACATCCTTTGCCATGGACAAACCTTCAAGGTTGCCTCTGTTACCCCATTTACTGGTCTGGCTCAGGAATTTACTGCCTTAATTTGATTAGTGCTACTTGACACGCTCAATCCTAACTTGTCTACCTTCCTTTGTGATAGAAAGTTATTGGTAGCTCCGGTATCCAACATTGCCCGTATTTTCTTCCAATTTACATGAACCGTCACATACATCAAGCCCATGACATATGCTGCTTTTTCACTGAAATAGTGTTGAGCAACTGTTTAGGGTTTACTCAAGAGTAAGTAGTAGCTTTTGATTCGTCAGATTCTTGACTAACTAAAGTATTCAGTTTCTCCTTCCTCGAACAGTCTCTTTCACGATGATGACCACCACAAATAAAACAACCTGACGTGCTTGTCTTATTTTGGTTTTGGTCATTCCCCTTGGTAGATTCACCATCTTTCTTCTTTCCACTACCAACTTTCTTCCATTCCTTGTTCATGCCATTCTTGTTGTCCCCTGAATTCTTCTTATTTGAAGTAAAAACGGCATTACTTGTACAGAAATCGACTAAGGCTTCAACTGCAGCCATAATCGTAGGTATGCCCTTCACACCTTGTCTTCTTAGTTCCGTTTATGCCCAATTTTGCAATCCTGACATGAAGTTAAACAGCTTATCTTCCTCGGACATGTTTTGGATATTAAACATCAACGAGCTAAATTCCTTCACATAATCCCGCACGGACCCTATTTGCTTCAATTTCTTTAGGTTTTCCCTTGCCAACCAACTAGTGTTGCAAGGAAGGAATTGATCCTTCAATTCCCTCTTTAGTGACTCCTACGTATCAATCTTCAGCCTGCCCGCACTAAGATCGTCTGCCAACCTTGTGTGCCACCACAACTTAGCATCCCCTCCAAGGTACATGCTTGAGATGTTTACTTGTTCTTTCTCGGGTATTCTATCAGCTTTAAAGTATTGCTTTATGTCCTATAAAAAGTTTTCTAGTTCCTTGGCATTCCGACTGCCTTGGAAGTGTTTGGGCTCCGGCACTATGATCTTTGACACCGATCCCTCTTCACTGCTGCTAGGGTTATTGTTGAATGCCTTCCGAAGCTCAACAATCTCATCATGTAGTTCCCTTACCTTTACTGTCATAGCATCCTGCAGTTCCTTAACCTTCTCGGTAATGTCCAAGACTTAATATGTGTGCATCACCTCTAAACTATCAAACCGAGACTCTAAGCTTTTTAGTAGATCTTGGTGTCATTAGTGTAGAAACTTGATACAATCTTTGTTGTCTGACATAAGGAAAACATGGTCAGTGAAATCTGGATCTGGTGGTTCACCAACAATTGTTTCTAACCGATAGATTCGATCCCTCAAGTCACTCGTCATGTTTGAGCATTAATAGAGAAGAATTACCCCAACCTTTGGCTATGATACCACTTGTTACACCCTTAGAAATCGCCCAAAAATTTCCTAGGGAGTTGGCACTAGATACACCCGAATCTAGTCAGCCACCCGTAAACACACACCCACAATGTGTTTCCCTTTAGTGTTTAATCGATCCTTCGCTCAACCCTTGTTTAGCCCACACAAGCAACATGCTAGACTTTGTTTAAGAACTCTGAGTACCTGCACAAAGCAGTAAGCATGCACACACAATAAAGGCACACACCCAAACCATGCACAACACAAAAGCCTTACGGGAGACCGCTCCCAACCCAACCACTTTATTGATCTCAAGTAATCAGGATTACAGTTGTTTTGCAGTAGGATCACAACACCTCTCTCTTGTGTCTCTACCACGAATCAAGCCTTATATATAAGAGTCTCGAACGAGTGTTGCACACAAACACAAACACTCATATCCTATGCCAACATGGTTATTATATCTAGTCCAACTCGTCTTAGGAATACAAAGCCAATTCTACTTTAGTTTTCCTAAGCCAACTACTTCTCTTGATTACCAAGCTAACTTGATCTCTAATTAGCTTGCTTGCTTCCGAAGTCTTTCTCTGACTAGGAATCCTTGCACCATTCAAACTCTGTATGCTTACGCGCCAAGCATAGCTCATGACGCATTGTGCCTTCGAATGCCACCAAACATTCTTCACGAAGCTAGCAATGCACCAACGTAGCCCAAGGCGAGCGTGCACTAATACTGCTTATAACTAGTCTTGCCTTTGCTCATACCAGCCCACCGAAACTAGCACGATCCATTCCTCACAAGGCCTGCCACTGAACATGTCTTGTTTTTTGCTATAGTGCATGTTCACCAAGCCCGTTACAACGGCGCAACCGATGCACATCTTTAGTGGTCTAACAAACCACCCACACCAAATATTGTACGACGTCCTCGTCGGGAGTTTATTTTGGTACGCCAGCACTAAATCTTCAAACTACCACAAAGTTGCACCACACTCCCATGTAGCTTCAGGCTCCCTCTCGTCCTTCTATTGAACCAGATAATCTGTCCTCCGATTCAAATTGCTCTCTCTGACCATATGGTTATCTAAGATCTTCTCAACTACCTTTTCGAATTCTACCCTGATAACCGAAGGTGCCCGCCTCTGTTGTGCCCTACTAGAACCAGCTTCTTCATAATAAGGCTTCAGGAAACTCACATGGAATGTGGGATGGATCTTCAACCTGTCCGGTAAGACCATCCTATATGCCATATTTCCCATCCGTTCTTTCACAACAAATGGTTCATCTTACCTTTGAATCAGCCCCTTGTGATATCGAAGGTCAATGGCCCTTTTTCCAAATATGAGGAGTCAACTTTAACAAAACCTTATCGTCCACTTTGAAATTTAGAGGATGCCGGTGCTAATCCGAATACTTCTTCATCTGTCTTACTGCTTTGGCCAAGCTTTAAATGGCACCTTCTATCAATTATGTCCTGTCCTGAGAAAAAAATGATAAGCAGCTGGATACATCCCTTGATCTTTTTGTTGTGCTACCTCCAATGGAGTAAGAGGTTGAAAACCCATGCTTAATTCCGCCAGACTCATCCTCGTCGATGATGACTTGTGCAAATTATAACAAAATTGTGCAACATCCATCAACTCGAACCAATTCCTTTGACTTGCAATAACATAATACCTCAATTATTCCTGCAAGAGTGCATTGATCCTTTCTGTTTATCCATCCATGTGTGGATGGTTTACTGTGGAGAATTTCAGTTCCGACCCCATCAGCTTGAAAATATATTTTCAAAATTTTTCCGTAAACCGAGCACCTCTATCACTAACAATGTCACTAGGCACCCTAAACAATTTCACAACATACCTGAAAAACAGCTCCGCTATTTTTTCTGTTGCATATGCATGTGGTGCTAGAGTGAACACTGCATACTTAGAGAATCGATCGACCACCACCATGATAGATCAAAAATCGTTCACTATTGGGAACCCTACAATGAAGTATATAAAAATAGACACCCACTATTTCTTAGGGACATGCAACGGTTGCAACAACTCGGCTTGCTTTCTTCGCTCAGCATGTTAAGCACAAGGTAATACATGGGCGCGTTGGAAGCTTGACTGCTTGTGCAAAAGGTGGCATGGGCAGAATTCAAGATGCTTGGTGGGCATCGTAGAAAAGTTGACAAGGCACCCAAAGACCGTATCATGGTAGGTTTCGGAATTGGATTGAAGACCAAGGAAAAGAGTTTTCTTGGGCTTGAAGTGAAGAGATCAAGTTACCTAGTTGGCTTAGGATTACTAAAGTATAGATGGCTTTGTATTCCTAAAAAGAGTTGGACTAAATATCCATGGTCGTGTTGGCATAGGATATGAGTAGTTGTGTTTGAGTGCACTACCTGTCCCGAAATTTTATATATAGGACTTTATGCTTATTGTAAACAAGAAGAGAGTTGCGTGTGTGCAAATTAAGAGAGCTTGGGAGAAGTTCGAGTTCTTATATTGTGAGCAATTCGTGGAGACACCAACGAGTTGTGGTGATCCTACAAGTTAGGCTTAAAAGGATTCTAATCAATAAGAGTGTTGGTTGGGTTAGGAGATTCTCCTATAAGGCTTTGTATTGTGATTGTGCTTGTGCTTGTGCTTGTGCTTGTGCTTACTTGTGTGCATTTGACATAGTGTTGAGTATGCATGTATAGTGTTTTGTACAGGGATTCGTGGGCGAAGCTTTGGCCTTGTGAGATTACTTACAGATGGATCATTACAAAATGGTAAGCAATCATAAGGGACTCTTGCGCACATCGGTGTCATGTGCCTACAAACCAAGTAAAGAGTTGCTAGGGTTTAGCGTGTGGTGTGTTTGATTTGATTGTGGTGGAGACCAAGCTATCGTAGTATGGGATGCCTTCGTATATAATCAACAAACACTGAGTTGTTATCACATATTCAGCATGTGTTGATCGAGAAGGCTGGCCAAGAGTGAGCACGTCGTGCATCCGAAAGAAATTGTTGGGCGATTTCTGGGTATGCAAAAAGAGGTATCAGAGCACGGTTGATGAAGACATGGTTCGTTGAGGCAACAAACAGTGTCAGATTTCTGATTGGTGTAAGGTATTATTTTCGATTTTTGTTTGTTCAACTATGACGTTGGAGGAACGTATTAGTCAGCTTGAAAGACTTATTGGAGAACCACCCACAAAAATTCTTGTCAACCTAGCAGCCATGGTGGTTGTAAATGGTGAGAGTATTCTTGCATTACAGCGGTATTACAAAGATTTAGTGAAGGACTTGGAGTTAAGATTCGATACCTCTAGAATCGAGAATGGTTCTATTCTGGATGACATGGTAACTAGAACAAGGGCATTGAAGGATGATTTAGCGTTGCTAAAAAGGGCACTCAACAACCCTATTGTTCAAGAGGAGAGTGGGCCGGTTTCGAAGATCAAAGTGCTTGAGCCAAAGAAGTTTAAAAGGAAGAGGGATGCCAAAGAGCTTGAAAACTTCTTTTGGGATATGGAGTAGTATGTCAAGGCAGCTAAGATTCCTGATAAAGAGCAAGTAAATATCACGAGTATGTATCTATGAGGTGATGCAAAGTTGTGGTGGCGTACAAGGATTGCAGATGATCTAAGTGCGGGCAGGCCTAAGATTGCTACATGGGAGACCCTAAAGAAAGAGAGAAATGACCAATTCTTGCCTAACAACACGAGTTGGCTTGCAAGAGAGTCTTTGAAGAAACTAAAATAGATTGGAATTGGTCGAGAGTAAGTTAAGGAATTCAGCTCACTGATGTTTGACATTCTAGACATGTCCAAGACGGACAAGTTGTTTAACTTCATGTCTGGGTTGCAAAACTGGGTGCAAACCGAATCGCGGAGGCAGGGAGTGAAAGACATTCCTACGGCTATGGCGGCTGCAAAGAGCTTAGTCGATTTTCATCTAAGCGGGTCTAGATCCACTTCTGCCAATAAAGAGAAGTCAACTGAGACTAAATCAGGGAAGAAAGATTGGAAGAAGAAGGATGAGGGTAAAAATGAGAAAGTGAAAGAGTTCAAGAATAAATAGAAGGATTAAGAGCGAAACAAATACCATGGGTGTTTTATTTGGAATGGTTTGCATCGTGCGAGGGAGTGTCCTAAGAAAGAGCAGATTAATGTGTTGGTTCGTTAAGACAGTGATTCAGATTCAGATGCTTATGTTGCTTGAATGAATCCTTTGCAAGTGTTGAACACTGTGTGGGTGGAGCATCAGTAAAGGTATGAATTGATGCTTATGGATGTGTTGGTGAATGGGAAGAAAGTTCGGGCTATGTTGGATACGGGTGCAAACTACAACTTCCTAACTTGGTATGTGCCAGACTGGTTGGGTGTTAGCATATGACTTAGCAATCTGCATGTGAAAACAGTGAATTCGAAGGCCAAGAACATTCATGGAGTGGTGGAAACGAACATGGAATTAGGCTCTTAGAAGGGGACATGTATGCTGAATGTGATTGATCTTGATGACTTCGAGTTGGCACTTGGTATCGAGTTCTTCATGAAGGCCAAGGTAATGTTAATGCCAAACATTTAAGGCATCATTATTCATGATAGTGAGAATCCTTGCTTCATTAGAGTCGAGGAAAGTTTGAACAAGCAGAAGAAAGAAACTTATTCTGTTAGTGGAGAAAGCGACATGGTGTTGGAAGAGGAAAAACTTGTGGCAGCGTTAGAGATCAAGCCGATTGTTGTGGCAGAATCTAGTGGTCTAAAAGGGGGCCGGCCCGGCCCACATCAGCACGGCCCCCTCCGGCCCGTTTTCCTAAATGGGGGCCCGACAATGCCTCTCCGTGCCGTGCCGCGTGCCGCGTGCCGTGTCGGGCTGGCCCGTGGGCCAATTAGGCGGGCCAAAAGGGCCGGCCCATACCCAATTTCTTTTTTTTTTATATTTTAATTTTTTTTACATATTATTATTTTAGTATAATAAAAAATGTTTATAATAATAGATTATAGATACATTTATTATTTTATTTAATGAATTAATTCAAAGAATAAATAAAGATAAAACATGAAAGAAAATAAAAGTAGATAAAAATATGAAATGAAGAATTCTTTATTTATTTCGGACTTTCAGTATTACATATTTGCATGATTACCTCATTAAAAACCTTACCAAGAAAACCTAGTGGGATAAAAACTTGGTAAGGGAAAAAGAGTGCAATCGTATTACAAGTAAATATACATATACAACCTAGTTCTGGACCTGGTCACTGCCGGAACCCTCATCGATATATAAATTGGAGAAATTTTGAATAAATTGTTCGTCTACCGTTTCATTTTGCATCCTCTTTCGAGCATACTCCCAATCCCGAACGCATATTAATACCTCCACTATCTCTGGAGTCAAACAATTTCCTCTTGGTTCAATAATTCGTCCACTCTTGCTGAATGCCTGTTCTGAAGACACAGTGGACACGGGGATAACCAGTATGTCACGTGCTAAGTGTGACAAGACCGGATACCTGTAGCTATAGGTCTTCCACCATAACAACATATCAAATTTCTCCGTGTTTTCGTCGACATTGAACTGTGCTTCAAGGAGCCTATTCAGTTCGGCACCAGAAGATGCAACAGATCGTGTAGTTGAAGAAGAAGAACTTGCTGATTTGTCTTTTTTCCGGCATTTGAGAATGCTCCAACTTGTCGGCAACGGTTGTGTGTCCAGTTCTGGTGATGGTTCTGTGTCAACGCCGCCAAACCTGCGCTCATAAATACTAAAAAATTCGAACAACTTGTTTCGAATGTCAGTAATCTGGTCGGAATAATCTACTAACAATTTATTACCAATAAACTAAAGCAAATATTCTAAACCAGCTAATTTAATTCTAGGATCTACTATAACACCTAAGGCATAAAGGAAAGGCATTTCAGACCAGTATTTTTTAAACTTGGTCTCTATGGCAACAACTGCATGGCCAATCATGTCATCTTCCCTATAAGTGTTTAACATGTCAGACATTTCTACAATCTGATGGATTGCCTGGGAAGATGTGGGGTAATAGACCCCAGAAAAAGTTACAGTGGCATTGTAAAAAACCTTTAAAAATTCAACAAAAATCTTTAACACATACCAATCGTCTAGTGTCAGTGATTGAGCAGGTGGACAGCCACTTTCGGCCAATTTCATGTTATAAAAACCTGAAATAGTTGTATCATATTCCAAACAAATTTTCAGCATTAAATAAGTAGAGTTCCACCTTACCGGCATATCAGTTTGGAATCGTCGGGGTCGTAGACCGTTTAATGTACAGTGTCTGCCAAATTCTTGAAATCTTGGATTAAAGCTACCGATCCAAGAAATGGCATCTCTGATGCGTTCTATACGATTGCTTACTTCCTTCAAACCAGATTGTACAACTAAATTTATGATATGACATGCACAACGTTGGTGGAAGAAATAACCCCCAGCTTGCGGGATGTTTCTTTCAGTAAACAATGCAATAGACTTAGTATTTACCGATGCATTATCTAATGTGATAGAGAGGATGCGATGAGTTATGCCATAAGTTTCTAAAACAGAAAGAATGATAGCAAAAATATTGTCTGTGGTATGTGCAAAATCCATAGGACGAAAACCAAGAATTTTTTTTGTGTTCTACATTCAGAGTCTAAATAGTGTCATGTGACACATAAATAGTCATGTTTGGAACATGCGTTCCAAATATCGGAAGTTAATGCAATTGAGACAATTAGATGTTGTAATTCAGCCGTCAAGTCATCTCGTTGGGTTTAAAATATTCTTATCTAATCGTTCCTAGTGGTGGTTCTAGAAACACTTTGCATTTTGGGGCAAAATGCAGATGTGATAAATTCTTGAAAAAAAAACACAGTCACCGAAATTAATAGGTTGATCGGTTTGTGCAATGTACCGTGCCAAACATTCTCTAGCATGCGCGGCGTCGTAATGCCACGTTGTAACCGACCCGTCTGGGTGCCGTTGTAGTTGTGTTTGGGTTGTAGTGGGTACGTGTACGTGTTTGGGCATGCATTTTAGCATATGCCTTCTCAAATGACCGGTTCCACCTCTAGTAGTGGTATAGTTCTTAGGACAAAACTTACATTTGGCTCTGCGGCCGACCGTACCGTCTGTGAGTGTCATTTCTACTACGTCAAAACACTGCCATACGTCTGATGTTAACCTCTTAGATTTGGTACGTGATGTCGGTGTGGCGCCGAAACCAGAAGGTCCCGCTACGGTTTTCTGCCGGTCCGGAGAGATCAAAATCATCGTTCAGCATGTTTAGATCGTCTGGAAAATAAGAATGGGTAGGATCCATTTCCTAGAAAAAAAATATCAGGTCATTAGTCATTAATAAATATTAAAATTAAAATGATTATTTTACTAACAAAAAATATTAAAATTAACTCCTACACATAAAATGATTATTTTACTAACATTAATTATTAAAATTAACTCACACACATAAAAATGATTATTTTACCAACAAAAATTATTAAAATTAACTCCTACACATAAAAATGATTATTTTACTAACAAAAATTATTAAAATTAACTCCTACACATAAAATGATTATTTTACTAACATTAATTATTAAAATTAACTCCTACACATAAAATGATTATTTTACTAAAAAAAATATTAAAATTAACTCCTACATATAAAATGATTATTTTACTAAAATAATATATTATAATTAACTCCTACACATAAAATGATTATTTTACTAACAAAATATATTAAAATTAACTCCTAGCGAGTTGTGGTAATCCTACAAGTTGGGCTTAAAAGGCTCATAATCAATAAGAGTGTTGGTTAGGTTGGGAGATTCCCCCGTAAGGCTTTGTGTTGAGTTTGTTCTTTCTTATGTGCGTTTGTCATAGTGTTGAGTATGTGTGCATAGTGTTTTGTGCAGGGATTCATGGGCAAAGCTTTGGCCTTGTGAGATTACTTGCGGACGAATCATTACAAAAGGGTGAGCAAGCGTGAGGGACTCTTGCGCACATCGGAGTCATGTGCGTAAGAACAAGCAAAGAGTTGCCAGGGTTTGGCGTGTGGTGTGTTTGATTTGATTATGGTGGAAGCCAAGCGATCGTAGTATGGGATGCGTTCGTATATAATCAACAAGCACTGAGTTGTCAGCACATATTCCGCTTGTGTTGATCGAGCAGGCTGCCCAAGTGAGAGCACTTGGTGCCGTGCATCCAAAAGAAATTGTTGGGTGATTTCCAAGAGTGCAACAAGCAAGTCAGGTTGCGCACTCCAGAGGAAACAAAAATTTGTTTCCGATTAATTGTTACACCCAAAAATTAATCAGAAACAAATTCTCTTCAAGCCAAGCAAACTCTTTTCTTTGGTCTTCAAGCCAATTCCAAAACCTAACATGATGCGGTCTTTGAGTGCCATGCCAACTCTTCTAGCTTGCCCACCAAGCATCTCGAATCCTGCCCATGCCATCTTTTAGGCAACCAGCCAAGCTTCCAACGTTCTCATACATTGCCTTGAGTGCAACATGTTGCCTCGGGCACGCACCTTGCTACATAATGCCTTTATTTTTATAACATCATCTATTTTCTGTGGCCACAATTCCTAGCAACGTGCACCAATGTTGCTTACCAATGCCTCCGCACTTAGCTAGCATTTATGGGTCTAACAAACCTCCCCCACTTAAATCAAACGATGTCCTCGTCGTTGGCTAACTTCAAGCACCGCCTTGTACTAATGTTAATCAGCACACAGTGCCTATACACTGCCATCTGCCTTGCACCAGCTCTTGCCATGCTTCGCTGCACAAAATCCTTTGACCAGTACCATAGTTTCAGCTTCTTTCCGCAATACCAACCCTTCCTAGGTCTGCCCATTACAGCTCTAATTTTTTTTTCAAGCCATGACTCCACCATGTCTTGCACAAGGCCATGACTCCACCGTGCCTTGTGGTAGGCTTAGTTCTCGAGCATCAAGCCCGCTTCGTTCACACACCTCTATGTATGAATTTGGGGAGGTGACAGTTATCCCCTATTGGAAGCATCCGACACTCTCAACGGCAGTACCTTCGAGCTACCATTTGGCCCCGCTCTTACTCTGTTCCAATATAACTCCTCCAACGAAGCTTTCTTAGATTTTCCCCTTTGCTCGAGAAAGGATCTCCTACCTCAGATTTGTCCCCTTTGCTCGAGCAGCCCTTCCAAACGACACTTCAATTAGAAATAGGTTTATATTATTTTAATGAAAGCACTCAAATTCCCCTCTCCCCACCAACAAATCTAATTACCATCCATTTTTTTCAAGTTAGAAATAATAACTTTTCATATTATTAATATGTTATTATTACATATTCATTGTTAGTCTCATTTTAAAGATCTACGTTAAACCTTTCTAATGATATAATTTGTATGATGATAAAATTTATAAATTAAAATTTATTATATATTAATTGAACTTAATTAAAAAGATAAAAATGATATAACTGTCAAATATTAATGATAATGTGAAATAAAAAATAATATAATAATAATTGAAGAGAGAGAAGCAAATCTTATTTGAAGAATTTCATTTGAAGAATCTGTTGGAGCCAAATATGTTGATGTGACTCATCTGACTTTAACAAATATAGGGCAATTACCAATTAGGTCCTGGACTTTTTTTAAATTCCAAATTGTTTGCAACTTTTACAAAAGGAACAAAATTGGTCATCATATTTTTTTCTAAGTGCCAAATTAGTCCATCTTTTTTTAGAAGTGACCAAATTGATCATTCTAACGGTTTAAAGGTATTAAATATAACAGTTGACTTTAACAATTTTAGTTAAAGTACGTAGATATCCTTTATTTGTCATATTAGAGCAAAGTTGTTTTGTTTTTTATGCATTAAATTCACCATTATAATTATAAAAAATTCCAAAAATAATATTAATGAAACGCTATTTGTATCCTTTTTAATTAAAATTTTCTAAAAATATCTAAAAATATTTTAATAAGACAATGTCAATTATACCTTTATTTTATAAACGAAGTTACAATTCATTCCCTGTTTAGTTTTTTACTATTTTTATATAATTTTTTTTGTTTTGTTAATATTATACAAACAATGTTGTCAAAATTATTTAAAAACTCAAAACCACAAATAAAATAAACAAAATAAACCTATGTTAAAAAAAATTATGCATGTGTCATTATTATATTATTTATGAGTAAAATTCAATTTTACCCCTACATAGTTAAAGTTGACTGGCGGAACTTAGTTAGAGGGACTAATTTGGCACTTGGGAAAAAATATTAAGGACTGAATTGATTACTTTTATAAAAGTCGCAAACAACTTGAAATTAAAAAAAAGTTCATGACCTAATTGGTAATTACCCACAAATATATTATTTGAAGAGTCTTTTGGGATGCTCTTAATAGTTAATACTACCATATTATAAATATATATATATATATATATATATTTATACAATTTTTCTATTGTCAGTTCGAACTGATATACAATATATCAGTTCATTGTATGTGGGTCATTGGATTTAAATGTTTTGACTTGGCTGCATGTACATATCAAATCATCTTTTAAATCTAATGGTCCACATACAATGAATTGATATATCTTATATCAGTTTAGAGGTGTCCACGGTTCCGGTTCGGGCCGGTTTCGGTTCCGTGGACAGCTCGAACCAAAACCGAACCGAAAATTTCGGTTTTGGTTCGGTTTTTAACCGCCGGTTTGACGGTTTTAGACGGTTTTGGGCGGTTATGGACGGTTTTTCACTGTTTTGGACGGTTTTATATATATATATATATATATATATGTAAACCGGCGGTTTAACCGCCGGTTTTGGGCGGTTTTGGGCGGTTTTTGGACGGTTTTGGGCGGTTTTTCCAAAGGCTAAACCAAAACCGAACTGGCTTCAACCGGTTTTGTAACCGCCGGTTTCGGTTTTTTAATTTCGGTTTCGGTTTTTTACCGTCGGTTTAACCAAACCGTAGACACCTCTATATCAGTTTGAACTGACAATAGAAAGACTGTATATTTATATATATCCTGCCCATACAATAATCAATTATATCGCCTTTAAAATAATAATAATCAATTATATCTAAAGAATATGATTAAAATATTAAAAAAAAAAAAAAGGTTATGAAAAGGTAAAAACAAACCTGGGCCAGGAGTGGGTGGAGGACCAATGTTGTCCAAGTGTGGCGGCCGAGGAAGAGACAAATCTCATTCAAGTATGAAGTAGATCAATCACTCATCACCAATTGACCATATCTCCAGTTGGAAACCTCATCAGATCTCCGCTGCTTCATTTCTTTTATTTTATTTTGCATCATTTCATTTTTAAAACAATATATCCTTTTTAATTATATTCAATATTTGTAATTTTATTTATATTTAAATGACTAGTTTTATTAATTTTTTTTTTCAAAACATAATTGATTTATATCCGGATTTTAGTTCACGCATCATGTTTTACATTCTTATCAGATGTTTCCACATAAAATGATTGTTGACACATAATTGATTGTTGACACTTCTTCTAAGTAGAGGTGGTAATTGTTGACACAATACAATGTTAAGCAAACTGGTCACGTAAATATGGTATACTCGATGTTTCATAATTGTTTGGGGGAATTCGGGAAATATAGTATTTTAGACCAAATAAAAAATATGAAAAATAAATGGGAGAATTGTAAATAACCCCTTGACTTTTGATCAAATTCCAAATCAAACCCTCGGCTTTGAACCATCATTAAAAAAACCCTACAATATTTTATATTCTTATTCTTAAATTTATAAATAAAAATAATATAATTATTCATAATTCTTTGAATTAATCTAAAGTAAGTAATATAAAAATTGAAGAAAATTAATTAACATTTACAATTTTAAATAAAACAAGGAAAATAAAATAAAACCTCTCAAGACTAAAAGTAATTGGTCCTTATCGGGACAAAACAAAATTCATTTCGATAGAGAACCACTTTGAATGAACAAAATTATCCATATTGCCTTGTTTTCTAATTTATATGGTAATTTAATTATTAATCTACCTCTTAGGAAAAACTTTTTTAAAAAATCAAGAATTTCAACAAAATTAATTAATTATTATAACTTTAAATAAAAGAGAAAAATAAAAAGAAAATCTTTTGAGATGAAAGAAAATTTGTCCTAATAACCTATTGAGACTAATAAAAATTTGTTTCGATAGAGAAGTGTTGGGATGAAAAAAATGCTCCCTATTCCCTAGGGGTGTGCGGCGAATCAGATCCATTGAATTTTTCATGATCCAATATCGAATGCGATCAGATTATATCGAAAAAATTACAATCTGATCTGATCCAATCTTAAAGTAGAATCTGATCCGATCAAATCTAATTATAATTAGATTCGATCAAATCCAATCCAGTGGATTGGATTCATATGAAGCAATTCTTAATATATAATTTGTTATAAAATTCCTAAAATTAACATAATAAATAACTAATTCATGCGGTATTTCAAGTAAAATTAACAAACTAATAGTTAACATAATAGCAATATTTTAACAAATTATAAACTTTACACATAAGTTTTAAACGCAAGTATAAATAAAATCATTCAAAAGTTTGAAATAATAATATAACCATTTATCATAACAATATTTAATAGCACTCAAAATTTGTTCAATCATCTGACAAAATAAATTGGTATAATATGAATTAAGTCTTATATTTTAGCGGATTTTATTATGGAAATCCAATACCAATTCTATCTAATGGATTTCAAAATTTAGGCTCCAATAATGTCCTCAAATCATATCCAATCCATGGATCGAATCTAATGTATCATATTGGATTGGATTGGATCCTGCACACCCCTACTATTGCCTCGTTTTCTAATTTATATGGTAATTAAATTCTTAACGTGTCTCTTCGTAGGAAAAGCTTAAAAACAAAAACTAATTAAGAATTTCAATAAAATTAATTAATTATTAAAACTATAAATAAAAAAAATAAAATAAATACTCTTGGGACTAAGCAAAATTCGTTCCGATAGATAGTCTATTGGGGCTAAACAAAATTCACTCGATGGAGAATTTATTGGGATGAAAAATATACTCCAGATAAATCATCATTAGCAAAGAATATTATTTTTACAGCGATAAGTCCTTAAATCTGTTAGTTTTTAGGGACGAATAATTTATTCGTCCCAATAGACAATGTACTGGAATAAAAAAAATTGTCCATTAAAGTCTCATCAGGTTTGCACTTTTTATAAACGAATAATTTATTTCGTTGCAATATACATTTTATTGGGACAGATTTTTTCATCCCTAAAAGTCTAGTAATGTTTTCAATTTTTAAAGATGAATAATTTATTTTATCCCAATATATATCATATTGAGATTAAAAAAATTCCATCCCTTAAAAATCTCGTCCCTATAGCTCAATTTTGTTGCAGTGCACTATTGCAATTAGTTAATCAAATAAGTTATGCTTGCTACACATCCAAAATCGAACCCAAAAAGAATGACGCCAGAGGAAGGAGCCTTGAATAGTGAATATTGAGTTCTATGTTATCTCAGAAAAGCTAAGCCAATTCGATAGAAATGAATATATGGACTATGGTTTCTAGGCCAAAAAACACTTGTACCATTGGAAACAAGTGGGTGTTAAGGAATAAATTGAATGGCGACAACATTGTGTAAGATAATATGATAACACAACGATGTGTAATTATCTCTATCACTACACACAACACAACAATTGAAATTTATTAATTCTAATGCAAATTGCAATTATTTTAGAAAAATTGAAGGTCAATATTCGAAAGGTCTACGCATACACGAAACTGTTAATATGTTATTCTATATATTATATATATATATATATCTCGGGCTTTCAGATAGAGATGGTTTTTTTTTTTGAAACCTAGAAATGGTTGTTTACTTACAAATGCTAACTAAATTTTATTTTTATTGTTTAAAAAAATATATGTATATTAACATGTGCACTAAAAAGGGAAAATATAAAAGTATATGAAACCCATTATTATATCCAACTCGACCATTCTGTAAATGGATTGTAAATTTGTAATATTATGTAAACCAATGCGTCACGGTTTGGTATTATCTATCTTCGACTAGAAGTAATCCTACCAATGTATACTCCCTGTCCTTAACAAAGAAATGTTATCGTAAATACCAAAAGTTAAAGAAAAAACATATTGGGATAAACAGTTGCAATGATGAAATCATATCCATCATTGGGATAAACGGTTTGGTACTATCTATATAATATAGAGCGATTCTCTCATAAGTAATCTCTTGTTTTAATTTCGGTAAGAATCATGATGAAATCATATCCATTTTTATGAATTTTGATCTGAATTTTTTTTATAGATGATATGTTCAATAAAATTTACATATAAAATCAATTTGAGAATTTTTCAAACACTACAACTATTTTTCTTCAATTTTCCTATATGTTACCCATTTTTCGATTTATTCATACTTAACAAAATTGGGATAAACAGTTGCAATGCTTGAAAAATTCTTAAATTTTATTCACAGGTAAATTTCATTGAACACATCATTCACAAAAAAAAAAATTCTAATCAAAATTTATAAAAAATATATATGATTTCTTCATGTTCCTTACCGAAATTAAAATAAGGGATTCTTTATGAGAGAACTACTATATATATATATATATATATATATATGTATATATATATATAACGGAAATAGACTTAAATAGCACAAAATTAATAATTTGAGTTTAAATGACACCAATGGACAAAAATTCTCTCACCTTCTTCTTTAATTACTTTTCTGCCAATATGTTTAATTGTTTTTTTTTTCCAACCACCTCCATTTATAGATCAATGGAGGTGGAACAGACCTCCAATAAAGGTCGGACGAACACATCTCCAATGGACGACGATGAAGAAGATGAAGAAAATGAAAAAAGAAATTTGGAAAATTTTGTATTTTATCCGATAGGTCTCAGAATTTATAAAATAAGTTTCGGAAATACAAAATAAATCTCAGAAATATCCAAATAGTCTCTAAAACACGAAAAATAAGTCTCGAAAAAAAGGTGCGGGACTTATTTTTGTTATTGTGTTGTATTGGTAATTTTATCAGATTCACAATTTATGTACTATTAAAACCGAAGTTATTAAGTTTGTGATAATCTTAAAAGAAGAGTAAAGAGTAATAGAAAATTTTGAACCTTTTATAAATAAAATAATAAAAAAAAATTAGGAAAATAAAGACCGCCACAAATATGATGGAGGCAATCAATTTTTAATTTTTAATTTTTTAAATTAAATAAAAAATTAATATTTATTATAAACAAATAAAAATATGTAAAATATTATAATAGAAATACAAAAGGGTATTTATGTCAAACACAAGTTATTTAACATTTGTATTAAACATTTCAAAAAAGAAATCAAACATGTTAGAAATTCTGATATATTAATAACTATTAAAATGTTAATTAAATTAAAGTTTTAAATAAGATTTAAAACAAAAATAAACAAACAAACACAGCAGCCGCCGCCGCAGCGCCGTGTATTAATGTTAAATCTAATAAATATTAGTGTAATTTTAACTTTTTTATAATATAACCTTTCAAAAAGAAATCAATTTTTTTGTTTACCACGTTAATATAAGCCAAATAAAAGAACAACAACTGTGGATTATAATTGTTATACAATATTAGACCAGATTAATATTTTTTGAATGAGAAAATTGCAGCCGACCTCTTTGAGGTTAGCATTTTGACAATTGAAAGCAAAAAATTTCATTAACCGACAATAATTTCTCCTACCTTTAATCATCGTTGGTCAAATTTAACAAGTATAAGGGTATTTTTGCTCATATAAACAAATTTTTAAATAATATTTTAAAATAACAAAACATATTTAAAAACTTTAAATCTCCACAATCCATCTTTAAAACGGAGGTAAATGGTGTAAATTCATTCATTAAAATAAATATTTTTAAAAATATAAATAAAAATAAATAATTGATCTCCATAAAGATTGGCGGTGGAAATTTATTAAAAAGTCGAACAGAAAAAGAAGATGGGTGAAGATCCAGTCCCCACCTAAGTGAGGTACGAGCCATCTGGATCTCCGCTTGTGATCCATTTGAATAGGTAGAGATCGAGTCCATCTATCTCTTTCTCTCTTTTTATCTCACTTTTTCATTTTTCTAAAAATATTTTTAGTTAGGATGGACTATGGATGTCCAAATTTTCTTTTATATTCAGAAAAAAAAAAAAATTAATTTCGAATTTTGTTACTGTAAAATTAAGTTTGATCATCAAATTTGATTAACGATGAGGGAAATCATGACCAATTAATTATAAAATTATTTTCAAATGTGAAAAGGCAAACATAATGGAGATGGGCTGTAATTTGGTGATTTGGAATAGGTGTTATTTATTTATTTGATAAAAGGGTGTTATTTATTGAAAAGACATTGTAAATAATGAAAATGAAATAGCGAAGACTATAGTGCGTGTACCTTTATGAGTGACGGTGAAAGATACCAAGAAATAAAAGAAGAAGAAACATGGAATTGACGTTTCGGCGTGAGAGTCAAGCTGTCATTTGCTCAATTGACGCGCCCTCTATTATCATGGGCCCTTCTTTTGTCGTCTCCTTCTTCATTCTCTTCTCCATCTTTATATAATTCTCACACATACGCCTTCTTTTCCAACTATTTCATATCTCTATCTCTCTCTTTCTCTCTAACCCAAAATATGTCAGCCGCCGTCGCAGCCGCCGCAGCAGCCGCATACTCTTCTTCTAGAAACACACGCCGTACTACTACTCCAACTAAGGCTCAGAATCAGACTCAGAACTACCAATATTCAGTTCTCCGCCGTCCAGCAGTTGTAGTGGGTCGTTATGAAACCCAGAAAAGAAAAGATTGGATCAGTTTCTTGGAGTATCTAAGACAGCGGAGTCCTACGTTGGTGGTGTCTTGTTGCAGTGGAGCTCACGTTGTTGAATTCGTCAAATACTATCTTGATCAGAAAAACAGAGTACAACACACTGAGACGTGTCCCTTATTATTAGGGCAGTCCCAGTCGGATCGATGCCCTTGCCCGACTGGGCAGGTGTATCTGGGAAGCATAGATGCTCTCATCGGACGGCTACGGGTAGCCTTTGAGGAGATGGTGGGACAGGCCATGGCCAACATCGGTAACCCATTTGTGGCTCCTGAGGTGAGACTGTACCTTAGACAACTCAAGGAGGACACCAACTTGTAAGTTGTAAAATCCAGCAAATGAGCTTATGCTTATGATTATGATTATGATTTGTCATTCATGGCTCGATCTATGATCCATTGCTCTCTCATATAAGTATCAGTTAACACTGCTCATCGGGTTTATTTCACGAACCACCCTCTGTACATGTAAAGATTACAAATCACTTATTATGTTAATCTTATCTAGTTTTTATGTTGTTTATGGTTTTGGATAAACAAAAAAAAAATATTGTGTTATTTTGCAATTACTTTTTTTTTATCTCTACAGTGAAGTTGATGTAAATTGATAATGTCGCGCGACTTGGGACCATAGAAAATCTATTATTTATTAAATAAATTGACATTTATTAATGATCAAATTTGAGAAAATGACCATTTTTCCAGCGCTTTTATCACTCAAATACTGTACTGAATTTGTATATTGACATCACCGAAAATCTTCTCGATGACGAAGTTGATAAATATACAGTAACTCTGGAATCTGATATACTCTAGGAAACACTTAAAAAATCAATAACACAGAATAATTTACATAAAATTATCAAAAATAACCGTATGTATTATATAAATAATATTAAAAAATCTATTAATTTTTCCTTATTTTGTATTTTGTTTTTCATAATGAATATTTATTTAGCTAAAATGATTATTTTAACTTTAAATAATTTTTTTTCATAATTTTTTTTGTAGTATATTTTTTTAAGATTTTACTATTAAGAATTTTTTTGTTTTTCATTTTAATTTAAAGTTAAGTTAATCATTTTAGTTAAATAAAAATCCATTATGAAAAAAATACAAAATATGAAAAATATTAATATTTTTTTTTTTATTTAAGATTTTTTTTGTAATCTATTTATTCAAGATTTTATAATTGAAATTTTTTTTTTCATTTTAATTTAAAGTTAAGATAATCATTTTAGCTAAATTAAATAGTAATAAGGGTAAAAGTGTACTTTCACAGGTTTTAAAATAGTTGAGTTTCAAATATTTGATCAAATGGATTAATATTGAAAAAAAAATTAAGAATTAAAGGATGAGTATGAAAAGACATTTATAAATATTACAAATCACCAAAAAAGTGGGATTTATGTAAAATTCTGCCTAAAAAGAATGGATAAAGGATATACATCCATTATACACTCTCCACCATTGAAAAATATATTTTTGGAAAATAAAATAATTTCAAAACAAAATAATTTTCTCAAAAAATGTCAAATTGTTTTTTTATAGATGTTTTTATCTTAAAAAAAAAACATAAACACTAATATTCAAAGGTCAAAAGCAAAAAAAAAAAAATGAAACATATCATTCAGTTTTTGGGATTCAATTCATATTTAATTTTTATTAAACTTCAGACCTATTTAGTCTTTAAATTAAAAAAATAAACAAATTAAGTTATATATATATATATATATTGAAACCTGATCTAAATTGTCAAGTATTATATGTACTTGACATGTAAACCAGAATTATTTGACTTGATAATATTTGTTAACATTTTATTATTCTTTATGAATTACTTAAATTAATATAAAAAACCATTAAATTTAATTTTTATATAATTTAATAAAATTAAAATTCCTTAGAAAATAAAGGAAGAGGTCACCCCAAGCAAGGGTATTTCAGAAAATTTAATCTTAATAAATATAATTTTGGGAATTGGTGTTATATATCATATATGGGGTCTAGCTATGGTACTTAGAGAAAATGCTTTGTATGATACAATGATACCATTCTTTTTTATAGAACCATTTTTTTTTATTAATTTGAACGTTAAATTAGTTTTTAAAAAAATCAAAGTTGTTTCCAAATTACACCTTGACTAGTTTCCAAAATTTTCAAAAATTTTGTTGTCATGATACCCATGTGGGTACCATAGCTAAGCCCTCTTATATGTCAAAACTATCAAGTTTTTAAAATTTTACAGTCAATCTAAGGTCTTATTTGATTTTTTTCATTTAATACCTAATGGCACTTAATGTGCTCCATTAAGTTAACTTATTTGATTTTTCAAGTGATAAAATCACTTAAAAAAACCACTAAAACCACTTATTTGTAAAAGTGAAAATTTCACTTTTCAATTAACAAAACTCTACTGGAATTTGAAACAATTTTTTACTTTCAAAACAATCCTCACTAATCTAAATGATTTCCAATTTTGTCTTCCGTCAAAACCTTAATCATATTAATACATTTTTTTTCTCTTCTCACCGTAAACAACTATAGCATCACAAAATCTAGTTGCTTCAAAACTCAAACAATTGGAGACTGGTTTTCCTAGTATATTCTTGTAAGGACTCTTTCTTTCTTTTTTTCATAATTTGAAAATTAGTTTTATTAATTTTATTTTTAGAGTTTGAGTACACCTCTTTTACTAGTTTAGAAAATTACATTGGTTTATTGTAGAGCCAGGAAAATTAACAATTGGAGAATCGTTTTCATGGCGATTTTGTTATGATATTTTTGGTGGGATTTGAGATAACTAGATGAAGCTCCTACATAAGGCATCGCACATAATGTACATCAACGTAAGTCTGGATGAAGCCAAGGGCTTGCATTTAAGTTCAGAAAGAGGAAAACTTTCCTTTCATTAAAGGTTGTTAAGATACCCATGTGGGTACTATAGTCAAGCCCTCGTATATGTTAAAACTATTAAATTTTTTTAGATTTTGCAGTCAAACTAAGGCATTATTTGATTTTTCCTTTTTCCATTTAATATATAATGGCACTTAATGTGCTTTATTAAGTTATCTTGTTTGATATTTTAAATGATAAAATCACTTTAAAAAACCACTAAAACCACTTGTTTATAAAAGTGAAAATTTCACTTTTCAATTAACAAAACTCTAATGGAATTTAAAACAATTTTTTTACTTTCAAAACAATCCCCACTAATCTAATTGATTTTCAATTTTGTCTTCCGTCAAAACCTTAATCATATTAATACCTTTTTTTCTTCTCATTGTAAACAACTACAGCATCACAAAATCTAGTTGCTTCCAAACTCAAACAATTGGAGACTGGTTTTCCTAGTACATCCCTGTAAAGACTCTTTATTTCTTTTTTTTTTTCATAATTTGATAATTAGTTTTATTAATTTTATTTTAGAGTTTAAGTACATCTCTTTTACTTGTTTAGAAAATTACTTTGGTTTATTGTAGAGCCAAGAAAATTAACAATTGGAGAATAGTTTTCATGGCGATTTTGTTATGATTTTCTTTTTTGGTGGGATTTGAGATAACTAGATGAAGCTTCTACATTAGGCATCGCACATAATGGACATCAACGTAAGTCTGGATGAAGCCAAGGGTTTGCATTTAAATTCGGAAAGAGGAAAGCTTTCATTTCATTAAAGGAAGAATCTAATGTTCCCCCGATAGCTTTTCACACGAACTGGCATTTGAGAAACATAAATACAAATCATACCAAATAAAGCATTGGCTTCTCATACATACATGCATTTATATATATAAGAAAATCATGCACACAATCAACAAACATTATGAAATTACAATATTTAAAGCGAGTTAATGAGATTTCACTAAAACAAAATAAAACTTTCATATAATTTTTTTTTAATTATTTATATAAATTTAAAATATTATTAATAACTAAATAATTTTGTTTTAGAATTATTAAATTATTTGTTATAGTTTTCCTTAATATATTAAAATGTTAATATATAACATATAATAGTCAAAATGACATAAATGTAAAAGTATTTATTTTCAAATATTTGTAACTTAAAAATAATAAATACCTTATCGCTTATATTCAGTTTTCAGTGAAAAAAAAAAACAAACATATTTTTCAGTTTTCAGTTTGCTGTCACAATTCAGTCTTCAGTAACAATCAACAACATTCAGTCTTCAGACAAAAAATAAAACTAGGCCTGAGGGTGTGTTTGATACGTCTTCCCTACTAGCCAAAAGAGCCTTTTTAATGTGAAAAGCTCTTTTAAGATTTTTTTTGGTAGTTTTACAAAACTTAAGAAGATATTTTTTTAACATTACAAAATCTATTTTATATCTATAGGTGAAACCCAAAATTTGGAGAAACCCAAAATTTGGGGTTTTCCTTACAAGCTCTTTTTGAGCATTTTTTTTAAATATATAAATCGCTTCAACTATGTTTTAGAAATTTTATAAATTCCAACGTATACTTCTTTTATTACAAATACATTGTCAACACTCTTTTGTAATTTATATAGCAAAAAGTTTATTTTAAAGATATATTGTCAAACAATTTACTAACTCAAAGCCAGAGACGGACCATAACAGGGGCTAGGGTGGGCTCTAGGGATGGCAACGGGTCGGGTTCGGGCGGATTTTGTAATATCCAAACCTGCACCCGTGGAATTTTCTGTCACCCACACCCGCCTGTGAACCCGTTTATTTTCACGAGTTCGCAGGCGGGTTTCATCCGCGGGTTTTGGGGTCACCCACACCCGCACCCGCAAACCCACAAACCCGCAATTGTTTTTTAATAATATTTTTATATTATTTAAATATATGAAATATTATGATTTTAAAAATTAAAAACACTTAATAAAGTAAAATTTTCAACTCATTTCAGGTGTGTTTCTTAGTTGAGACAAGAGGCAAGACACATTTTATATACATAGGTAATGGTGGAAAACTTGCACTCTTGTTTTTTCAATGTGAGACTTTCAAAAGTCCGACATTGAAAAAACAAGAGTGCAAGGTTCTACCATTAGTTATATATAAATGAAAGTTGAGAATTGTAATTCTTAAATTTAGAATGAGTGAAATTTTTATATTTTACTCTTTATATAGTTAAAATATTTCCATTGGAGTTTAAATTTATAATATTTTAAATAATAAATATTAAATCAATTTTATTTATACGGGTTCGCGGGTTCACCCGCCGGTTTGTTTTTCCAACCCACACCCGCACCCGAACCCGTTGGGTTTGTCTTTAAACTGGTTCGCGGGTTTGCGGGTCGTAAAATCACCACCCAAACCCGACCCTACATGGTCGGGTTCGGGCGGGTGCCCGCAGGTGCGGGTCAAATTGTCATCCCTAGTGGGCTCCCATCTTTAAAAAAAAAATTGAGAAAATTATAGAATAGTCCTTATAATTTGTTTAATTATTTATTTAGATAAATTATATAAGAAAATACTATGCATGTCCTTTCACTCGGTTTTTTTTTTTTATCTTTTTAATTTTATTTTTTTAATTTTTTACTCACTCCCACCACTTCAAATAAAAAAGATTTTTTTATTAACTACTCTCTCTCATTCTCTAATTTGGCTTAAACTCTTTATCTAAAAAAGTTTGGTTTTCAAATTAGGTATATTTTAATGAATTTTATATATATATATATATTTTATTAATTTATTTTATTATGAAATTTTAGTGTTTATCTAATTTATAGTTTTGTGAATTATATAAATTTAAATATTTATTTTGTTTTGAAATTTTATGGTTATTATAATTTTAAGGTTAATCTACTTTCTAAATTACAAAGTATTGATATAAAATTAAGTGTAACATCAAATGAAAATACAACTATATAATACATTGTTTCGTAAAAATCTTGTGTATTTTGTTTTGGTTTGGTATGAGCCAACAAATGAGGAATTTATTTCAATTATTTTTTTTGAAGTATTACATAACTTTGTTTGAGAGGAGGGAGTTGAACCCTCGACATCGCGATGTATGTGAGATGAGTATACCACCAGACCAACTTCATCTCTTTTAAATTTATTTTAATTTTACCTTGTTAAAGTTGAGTTAAAACTTTTTAAAAAATTCTTTGGTACATTATTAGCGATAAATCCTTATTACGTGTCTGCTCAAAGCGCTTTTTAAATTAAAGATCAATCAATATATTATTTTTTGTTAAAAGCTCAACCCAATAAAAACTTTATCAGTAAAATATTTACAAAAAAAAAGCTTAACTTGAAAACCATGTCAAACAAATCCTAAGTATATGAACAAAATTGAAAAAGAAATAAACTTACAAGAGTTCAAACCTGACATTATATACGTATACTGTATATAGTTTCGTTTTTTACTATAAAATCGTAAAAAGTGGAAAAATCTAATAAGAGTAGATATCTTTTGATTATTTAAGTATATATATATGAACGCTCATATAGATGAGAATAGATATTTTGATATTGATCTAGATAGGGACCGCCAGATCATTAACCTTTTATTGTATTTTTTTTGTTAAGTCATTAGATGATTAATTATCCAACCATCAATAATTAGCTGTATTATCTGTAACAATAACCATATGACGAAAAATCCCATTTAGTATATGATATAATATTTTATGTGCATTAATTTTCCTTTATATATTCCTTTTCAACAATTAAAGTAGTGGTGGAGAAAAGCTTTTGCTTTTTGTGGACACATTTTTCCTCCAACTCTTATCATGAATTGAATAGACCACATACTACTAATAGAGTAACAGTGGTAGGTCTATCAATATTTTTTTTAGAATTAAGAATATTGTTTAAAACATAAGTATACATAAATCATACTATATAAAGATCGTGTTGACATATATCTCTGAAGCTAGATTCAGTTTATCTGAAATTTTGTCTTTAAGATTTATTGAAATATTAATATAGAGTTGTACTCCTTTTGTCCTTTTTGCTATTTGAGCCATTGTTATGTACTTATGTTATTATATAATAATTAATAAAAATAGTTGTGCTTCATACAAGCTTGAAAGAGAACGACAGTAAATTATAAAAAATAAACAACTTCAAAATTTTAGTTAAACGAAATTAAAATATTTAAGATAAAATTTCTTAAAACAATTATCAGACTCAAGGGGGGCGATGGCCTCTCTACCCATTGAAATAAATTTATAATTTAAAAAAAATTTTAAAATTTTAAAATATATATATTTTACATTTTAATTCTACAAATTTTAAGTTTTTATCGTTTGTTCTTTTAACTTTAGACTTCCGGTTCCGCCTCTAGACTCAAACATGCTCAAATATCCTTTTCGCTTTTCAAACTAAAGATATAGAAGTTTATAGGGTTTAAGTAAATGTTTTCTCAGGTGATGTAAGATTTATATTTATAAAAAGTCAAATTGTACTAACTTACCCTTACTATTTACATAATTACACTAAAGTCGGAACAAATATCAGAATAACACAAACTCCCCTCTGACGAGTCTGGCCAGTTAAGTAACAGCTAACAATGATGATAAAGGGGAAAAAAATACACTTTTGCCCTAAAAAAAATGCATTAATAAATTAAAAATTGGCAAATCAGAAAAACAATAAAACCTAAAAAATAAAATAATAATAACAAGCTTCGGAAAACCAGTTTAGAGGGGTCTCGTGACCCCTATTTTGTGGTGTTGGAAGGCTTGAGACTTGGAAGCGGAGCCACCTCTATTGGTGGCGTGGGGAGGCTCGAGCCTCTCAGTTTATGCGTTGTGGAGGCTTGAGAATCCCTTATTTTTGTTATGTTTCAATTTTTTATTTTAATATAAATATATTTTATTTAAATGTTAATCCAAAATTTTTGTTATTTACATTTTAGTTTAAAATAAACCCCCCACCCAAAAAAATTAATGAAGCTGATTTCAGCTCTACGATGACTTGAAATTGCAGCATTGAGCGGTGTTATAATTACTTTATTAATTTTGTTTTTGGGTTAGACAAAGCACTTAATAGATACGGTTTTTTTTTTTTTAAGAAAGGCTTCAACTGTTTGTAGAAAGGAAACTTTTACTTAAAAAGCACTCTTTTTTAACTTAAAAACACAATTTCTTCTTCTTTTTTATCAAAGAACTTTTTTTAACATTATCTGTCTATCCACTTATTTAGACCAGGTAATTTGGGAGTCATTTAACTAAGTCCCAAATTCGTTCATCTACCAGCTGAGCTACGCTCATGGGGGCAAAGTAAGATTTTTTTTATTATCAAAGAACTTAAAGGCAGATTATATTCAAACACAAAATAGGACATGTATAAAAATTGCTAATTGTTATAAAATATAAAGAATGAAAATAAAAAGAAATGAAATTTGAATTAAGAACACAGAAAAGAAAATGGGGAGGAGATTAATTAATTTTTATTCATTTCAGTTGTCAATGTAACAAGCCCATGTTGTTATAGCCCATGTATTTATTATAAAGTGGGTCGGCTAAAGCAGCCAACATCAAACAATTAAAATGGTGGATATCCACCTCACTTTATAACAACACTGCACAATATATTTTGAGGATTAGGCTTAAAAAACTTTAAATTAAAATTAAAATTTATATGAGTTCAATATTTATTCATTTATCAACTCTTAATCTAATGATAAATAAGAAGAGTAGATGGCAACCCTTAAATTTAAACTAAATAAATGAGTGGACGCTAAAGTTACACATTTTAAATCAAAATTTTAATTTAATCATACTTGACCCTATTTTGAATAAACAGCTGGGATTAGCAATAAAAAAAGTAGCTAATTTTGGTATCCTTCAATTATCATGAGGGTTGTATGGGACAAGATTTCATGTAAACTTGGACCAAACTTATCAAGACTACATTTGGTGAATTTTGACGAAGCCCATCTCCTCGTACAACTACCACTAAACTTTCAACTTTGATGAGACCTATATTTGTAACCTTCTAAAATCATATATCTACCTCATATATTAGGGAGCGTCCTGTAAGCGTTTTTTATTTACTGTTTTTCGAAAAAAAATATTAAAATGAAAACAGTATTTTTGGTTTTAATTTCGAAATCTGAAAACGCGTCTGGTAGCATATGCTGAAAGCTGTATTCTGAAAATAAAAACAGTAAAAACACGTCCGGTGGAATAACTAAAAATAAAAAATTTTCTCACAAAAAATAAATATATAAAATTTTGTAATATCAATTTCAATATTTATTTTTATTTTTACATTAACCTAGAATTAGAACAGTTATATTAAATATTTGGCAATTTAATTTTTCTATTGTAATTCGTAAACTTAAATATTCAATAGTGGGTTATGAAATTTTATTGTTGCCTTCCAAAAGAATTCATTAAATTTTATAATAATTGAGTAATGAATAAAAAATTTATTTAACTAAACCTAACATTATAATATTAAGTTTGCATTTTAACTTCAAAGATATTTAAAGCAATAATAAGATAAGATATTATATTTAAAAGTTAAAATATAAATTTATTATTAATTATTAAAACTAAAACCTGTGTATTTCAAAAAAAAAAAACTAAAATCTTTATAAAATTTAATTAATTATAAAATCTAAAACATTAAATATCGATTAGACCACAATTGTTTCTTTGTTGATTTTTTATTTAGAGACTTCCTTCAATGGATTATTGTTTTCCAAGGAGAAAATGAAGGGAATGTGTAAAGTGAAAAGGAGAGGGGTTTTGTTGATTTTTTTTTTCTTCAATGGATTTTTCTTTTTTCATTTTCCCCTTATTTTTTAATATAAAAAAAATCTGTTTTGACCACATATCTCCAGGTTTTGTTGAGAATTTGCAGATTTCGCACACCAAACCAAGTTGATGTCAATGATGTAATTGGTTTACCGAAGATGCTTAATCTGTAGGAGGAAGAAGAAGATCTGAAGAAAAAGCGATCTGAAAAAGACGAGGAAGTCGATCGGCGGCTCCTCTATTTTTTGTCATGAAGAAGAGGAGAAGATGAGAAGAAGACGAAGACCACTTGTAACGAGAAGAAGAAGAAGCAGAGAAGAAGACTGTGGTCTGTGGCTATGACGAATGAAGAATTAGGAAAATAAAAAGTGATTTGTTTTTTAATTAAAAAAAACAAAATGAAGGAAGAAAGAAGTTGTAGATGAGGAAGAAAGAGAATAAAGAAAAAAAATTATTCTTAATTTTTTTGAAAAACAAAAACAAAAACAAAAACAAAACAAGTATTTTATGTTTTTCAAATATTTCATTGTTAAAACTGGTTTTGTTTTTCATTTTGTGTTTTTTTTGTTTTTTTTTTATAAATAAAATGAAAACGGTTAACGAACGCGAATTCGAAATCATTTTTGGAAACAAAAACGAAAACGGACTGAAAAACAGTTACATGACGACGCCTTAGTGTTTTAAAAATAAATAATGTTACACAGTCTAAAACTTTGTCCAAATATTTTCTTGATATTTTCCACAAATGATGCGACAACCTTATTTGTAGTAACCATCCATATTAATTATTAAATGATATATTAATAATGTAATAGTTAAAAATCAGTTTGTCATATTATTTGGGTAAATTGTTTTAGAAGTGTAACATTACTTTTTTTATATGAGCAATGCTACTTTTTACTCAAATTGCATCTCAAGTAATGGCAACTGATATTTCATTGCTATCACATTATCCAATGATCTATATAACAAATGTAGATCACTTGTCACTCGTAATATCTTGTGTACTGTGCTTTCGGCAAACATTTTGGAACATATAATATAAATAATGTAATAATCATATTTACAAAGTATATTTTGGTTTTTAAAAAATAGTCAATATGGCGTTAGTGTTAAAACACAGGAATGCACATACAATTTACAGTAATGCTACTTAACCAAAAAATTTAGCCCAAAAACTATCCCAAATGATGTGACAAATGATTTGTCCTTACTATATCATCTACCATATCACCCAATGATCTGTACAGTGATGAGTGATGACAACTCATTTACCACATCATTAAGGTTGAATTTTGAATTATTTTTTTGGATCGTATAGCATTGCTCTACAATTTATAAAAGCTATAAATTGACACTCAACTTTCTTTTATTGTTTATGTATATAAAAAAACTCATTTTAATAAATCCAAGCAACGAGACTACTATAAATTGACACTCAACTTTCTTTTATTGTTTATGTATATAAAAAAAACTCATTTTAATAAACCCAAGCAACGAGACACAAGCTTAAAAATGAACGTAATCGATTCTTAATAAAAGAAGAAACACAAGCGAACACAAAATCAACCGCTAGTAAAACTAGTTAATAGAAAAGAGTTACACAAAATGAACGAAATAAATTCTTCAAAATCAATATTATGGGAATTATTTGGAATGTCATCCCCTATTTATTTGATACTTGACATTAATAGTAGCTTATACCTTGAAAATTGGCTTTGCTTTGCTTTCGATTTTTCATTTATTGATTTCTTATTGTAGTATGAAGTTTATCTGATTGTTTGATATCTGAATTAACATCGGAGAAACCCATCTAATTGTCTGAATTGACATAGATTTCCTCTCTAGTATCCTATCATATTTTCTCTCATAAAACCTTATTCTCATCAACCGCTCCTTATTCAATAAAACCAAAAATTCAAAATAACAATGGTATTACTCTTAAAAATAATAATTTCAGTGCAAATAATGTAAAAATATTATATTAATGTTTAGGAAGTGCTACACTAACAATAGTATTAATAATAACGATTTCAATTGCAGCTAACTAATCATTTACATAACACAAAATACGGTATATCATCGGTGGAAATAATCTATAACTATATTTTCATCTATATGATATACTAAAAATATTACAATTATGTATATAATAGAATAATTTATGAATTTAAATACAAATTTATTGATAATTTCTTAAAAACAATATTGCGATATACAAATTCGCTACATACAATAAGTAATATACATATTAAAAATACAATATTAAGTAAATAAAAAAAAATTAATGACTACATCGAAAGAAATTATATTAATTAGTTACAATTTCTTTTTATTTCATAGCTAGGTATTACTAACAGTAGTATGTATAATAACAATTTCAATGTGGCTCTATTAGCCTCGTATATTTTTAGCAATGTGAAACTAATTAATTGAAATGAGGTTACAATAAATATAATAAAATATTTATATTGGATATATTTTTCTTTATATTTATATTGGATATAATTTAACAAAGTAAATAAATGATTTTATTAGTACTCTTAAAAAATGAATTGTGAAATAAAAACAAAGAAACTTACATTATAAATTTATAATATTAATCGGAACCTATAAATATTATTGTTTTACTTTTCTTTAAATAAAAACATAATAACATTGTTTTATACAATGTGAAATTGTTACCATAAAGAATATGTTTACAATTATATACAAAACATGTTACATAGTAAGAATATATATATATATATATATATTTTAAATAAAATGAGTTGTTAACATTTTACTATAAAGTTGTTACAATGTATATTTTAATCGCTACATTTTCACAGCATATTTGTTACAACGTTAAATCGTTACTACTTACATCTTAATTACAATTTTTTTTAATGTAAAACTTGTTATATAGTACCGATATTTTGTTATTTATATAAAATAAGTTGTTATATGATATGACAACGTTATTATAACTTATAACTTTATCGTTACACATCAAACCAACGTGGAATTGTCGCCACAAACCTTTTAACTACAACTTTCTATGTAAAACTTGTTACAAAATACATATTTTGTTACCCATATAAATCAAGTTGTTACATGCTACGTCAAAGTTGTTACGAACTATGACTTTATTGTTACATATCATGTCATATTTGTTACAACATTAAATTGTTACTACATACATCTTAATTAAATTTTTTTTATGTAAAACTTGTTATATAGTACGAATATTTTGTTACGCATATAAAATGCATTGTAACATGATACGACAACGTTGTTATAACCTATAGCTTTATCGTTACAAATCAAACCAACGTGAAATTGTTACCACAAACCTCTTAACTACAACTTTCTACGTGAAACTTGTTACAAAACACATATTTTGTTACCCATATAAATCGCGTTGTTACATGCTACGTCAAAGTTGTTACTTGCTATAAATTTATTGTTACACATCATGTCAAATTTGTTACAAATTGTTACTTCATACATCTTAATTAAATTTTTTTATGTAAAACTTGTTACATAAAACTCATATAAAATGAGTTGTTATATAATACGACAACGTTGTTACAACCTATAACTTTATCGTTACATATCAAACCAATGTGAAATTGTTATCATAAACCTTTTAACTACAACTTTTACTTGAAATTTGTTATAAAACACATATTTTGTTACCCATATAAATCGAGTTGTTACATTCTACGTTAAAGTTGTTATGAGCTATGACTTTATTGTTACACATCATGTCAGATTTCTTACAGCATTAAATCGTTACCACATATATCTTAATTAATTTTTTTATATAAAACTTGTTACATAGTACAAATATTTTATTACTCATATAAAATGAGTTGTTACATGATACGACAACGTTGTTACAACTTACAACTTTATCGTTATACATCAAATCAATGTGAAATTGTTACCATAAATGTTTTAACTACAGCTTTCTACGTGAAACTTGTTACAAAACACATATTTTGTTACCTATATAAACCGAGTTTTTACATGCTATGGTAAAGTTGTTACGAGCTACGAATTTATTATTATATATCAGTTAAAATTTGTTACAAAGTTGAAATTGTTACCACACTCATCTAAATTACCACTTTTTATCTAAAATTTGTTACATTGTACAAATATTATGTTACACGTAATTTATCATATCAAAAATAATAAAAATAATTTTAAATATTTAAAATGAAATTTTAATTCAAAAATTATTATGTTACAAATATTTTATAAAATTAAATCGAATAAATATTAATCTCAAAATATAATACATCAAAAATATTTTAAAATGTAAACAATATATATATATATATATTTATTTTTCTGAAAATATTAAATTTAAAATATAAAAAAATAATTTTGACTAATTTAAATTTGTTATATTATAAATGTTTAATTAAATTAAATACAAATTCAAATAACAAAAAATATCACATATTTATTTAAATCACATAAGATTATTGTAAGGTTATATATAATCCTTATCTAATTATCATTTAAAATTATTTAACACAATTATTTAAATTAAATTAAATTAAATTATTAAATTTTTATAATAAAATAATTTGAAAATAACTGGTTAACTGGTTTTAACCAGTTGCTCATCTTTTTTTTTAATATTTAGTTGCCACATGTCATCCTAGTATTCGAGGAATCTTGTAATAAAATTTCAATAACGTTATTGAGATTTAATCTCCCAACAATGTAGCCAATTAGCCATACCCTATAACAATAGATAGTGATGACATAGGGTGTGTATAGACTTTTAACGGGGGACATTTACAACAGATGTCAAAGAAATTAACCAAAATCAAAGGCTCAGCCCCATATCCGGCCCAAATAAATATTATGCTGACATGTCTTCACATATTTTACTGGCTAAAATTAGAGGGGTTAATTGGAGAAATTAATTTCCCATTTTCCATTGAATTTGAACTCTCTAATGATCATTCATTCGATTTTCTTTGTTTGAATTTCACATGGGATTGCATTTTTCTTTTTCTTTTTCTTGTTTGGGTTTCTTAGATTTAGATGATATATCAGTCTATTTTTGTTTTTGTGTTTTCAAGCTTACTTCTATCATACTCTTTTTGTAGTGAAGAATAATTATAGCTTAAATGTACTTACATGATTTATATTGTTAGCACTTATCCATAATTATCTCTTCTTTCAATTGAAATGGTATCTGAATCAAAGTAAACTTACGGTAGATTGGCATTCTAATTCTTTTACATGGATAGTTAAAATATAGTACAAATTGTTGGTCTGTCATTCCTTCTTTCAAAATAATTCGAAAGCTCCAGTTTTGTATAAAATGTGTTGCCATCCCTTCTTTAAGAATGTCTAGATTTTAGATTTTCATCATTTTCTCAAGAAAGTGATGGAAAATTAGAAGGGAAAAACTGCAAAAGAAAAGAATAATCCAGAAACTTTTGATTCTGTTATTTTCTAAAAATGGTCAAATACATTCTTACAATAAATGTTTCTAGTATATTGGAATAAATATTTTACAATGAATCTATTTTCACAATTATACAAAATCATGCCTAGACAATGGGATAGAATCATGGAGAGTCAACTGTACAGTAATGTGATCCTAAATCAATGATGATTAGCTTGATTTATGATCTGCTTGATTTAGAGAGCTGGAATGATTGAGTGATTGATCATTCCAGTTCCCTAAATCATTGAGTGATTTATATGCCCCTGCAAGATGGTACTCTCATTAGAGATACCAATCTTGGATCTTAAGAGAGAAAATCGTACTTTACTCAACGATTTTGTTAACAAATCTACCGGTTGATCATGTGTAGAGATATGAGAAACATAGTGTTGGAACCTAAGGTTACAGATTGCGCAGCGGAAGGTTTTAAAATTTTTTATGCAATCATTAAACTAACCCATTTGTACAGTAATAATCAAATTAAATAATAAAGTGAAGATTCATACCTACGTAGGAGGCTCCTTCACTTTAATACGAACTGCTCCTGATTTGAACCACGTGATCTTCCTCGCTATCTCCCGGAACTGGTAACAGCGTGTGGGCGCGTCACGATATTCAAGACCTGTATGAAGGAAGAAGAGAAGAATACACACACACAAACAAAACCTTAAAGTGCAGCACTTGTATGTGCTCACCTCACCCTATTTTTTTTTTCTCTTTTTGGTTTGCTTTTCTGTTTGCTGTGTAACGATGACTTTTCTTCTTCTCTTTTTCAAAGTAATCTCATTACTTTTGTCCCTCTCATTCGGTTATTAAGCAATCTAATCACTTTTTCTTTCATTTAATTAAAATACATATCTCATATATATTTTAAAAAAACAACCGAAATCTATATTTGATTTTTAAAAAAAAACAAAGATATCTCATATCTTTTTTTTTATAAAAAAAATTAATTAAATATTTATTTTTGAATTCAAACATTTTAAATTCAAATTCAAATATTTAATTTAATAAAATAAAATAATCATATTATCTTATTTTATTCAAAATCAAATATCAACTAACACCCTCCATTTAGTGATTAACTACATAATTAAATAATCTTATTATTTAATTTATTTAATCACCATTATTCATTAATTAAATAATCTCATTATTCAATTAACTCCCGAATAAATACGTGTCACTTTCGTAACACAATTAATTGGACAATCCAATTAATTAACCGTGACCCTTGTTACCTAAATCGATCGGGCTAGCAAGGGGACCTAATGGACCCACAGTATTTTGAGCTCCAATAATCCTTAGAAATTATTAATTAAACTCTTTAATTAATATTTCATGATTATTAACTTCGGTGTTATTCCACTAAAAACCCGAAGCTGCACTCTCTCAACTGTAGACGTTTTTACACAAACCAATAACTCTCGGTGTCCATCGATATAGCTATTACATATGGTATAATCCTCCACAAGTAGTTCATAATTAGAGCTGGGTCATAATGTCCGTTATACCCCTCTAATCATATCTTTCCATTAAGTACCATTGATTCTCTAATGAACAATAAATCCTACATTCCTTACGGAATTAGGAGAGCGCTCATATTGTTCAAGCCCCGAATCAACCCTTAAGGGAACTACCATCTACTTCTCACAAGAAGGAGTGGATTCCACTATTGTGTACAAACCTTCCCAGCCACAAGCCAAACCGTGATCCCAACATACGGAGTATATTGATCGGGAATGCAACTCCGACCTCACTCATGGTATATCAAAGACCACGATCTAACCTGAAGGAGTCGATAAGACACTCAGGATTAAGATCACCCACATATAGCCATCATTAGTTGATATATATGAATCTCATCGTTAAACGGATCTTAGTGAGAGATTCATATAGATCATGGCTCAGTCCTATATGATCACATCATACAAGGTGCCTTCATTCTCATATCTACATATGAATGATCCAGGATAGGATCACCGTACACTACGAAATGGACCGCAGCTGTAGATTAACCACAAATAAAGTACCCAGCTTTATTTGCTATCTACGGACTCTTTAAATTGCTCGTTTCAAACTGAATCCATCTATATATGACACTTATATACTCAGTTCGAAATTACATCCGGCAATTTTGGATGTTAAGTGCACATGTTATATAAAGTATGACACAAAATGAATGAATATACTACTTCTTTTATTTATGTTCAAATTACATTTACATATTACAAGCTTTAGGGCAAAAAACCCCAACAATCTCCCACTTGCACTAAAGCATGTGAGTCATGTCTCGTAACCCTAGACCTTCTAGGTGACCTTCAAACACTTTAGCCGGTAAGGTCTTCGTAAATGGATCAGCATGATTATCTTGTGAGGCTATCTTGGTGACGATCACATCTCCTCTCTGCACTATCTCTCTAATGAGATGATACTTTCTTTCTATATGCTTCCCTCTCTTGTGGCTTCTTGGTTCTTTGGAATTAGCCACAGCACCACTGTTATCACAATAAAGTGTGATGGGCTTATCCAGATCTGGAACAACTTCCAGATCACTCAAGAACTTACGGAGCCAAACAGCCTCTTTAGCAGCTTCACAAGCGGCTACATATTCGGCTTCCATGGTGGAGTCAGCAATGCAAGATTGCTTTATACTTCTCCACACAATGGCTCCACCACCTAGGGTGAATACTGATCCAGACGTGGATTTTCTAGAATCCCTGTCTGACTGAAAATCAGAATCTGTGTATCCTAACGGGATCAAATCCTGTCCGGAATACACTAACATATAGTTTCTCGTTCTCCGAAGATACTTGAGAATAGTCTTGACAGCAACTCAATGATCTAATCCTGGGTTGGACTGGTACCTACTGACTACTCCCACTGCATAGCAGATGTCCGGTCTCGTGCATAACATAGCATACATGAGACTACCTACTGCTGATGCATATGGCACACGTCTCATATCCTCAACTTCTTGAGGTGTCTTAGGACACTGTTCCTTAGACAAGTGAACCCCATGTCTAGAAGGTAAATTACCTTTCTTGGAGTTCTGCATCGAAAATCGCACAAGAATCTTATCGATATATGATGCCTGAGACAATGCTATGAGTTTGTTCTTACGATCCCTTATAAGTTGGATCCCTAGAACATAACTCGCCTCTCCCAAATCTTTCATTTGGAATTGGCTAGCCAGCCAGCCCTTTACATCAGATAACACTCTCACTTCATTCCCAATAAGTAGGATGTCGTCCACGTATAGGACCAAGAAAACTACCTTTTTGTCAATGATGCGCTTGTAGACACAAGGCTCATCGACGTTCTGCTCAAAGCCATAGGTTTTGATCACATCATCAAACCTGGTGTTCCAAGATCTAGATGCTTGCTTAAGTCCATAGATGGACCTTTGCAACTTGCAAACCTTTTGCTCTTGATCTGGAGACACGAATCCCTCTGGTTGCATCATATAGATGCTCTCGTCAAGATTGCCATTCAAGAATGCAGTCTTGACGTCCATTTGCCAAATTTCATAATCGAAATAGGCAGCAATGGATAAGAGAATCCGAATAGACTTAAACATGGCTACTGGCGAGAAGGTCTCTTCATAATCAACCCCCTCTTTCTGGGTATAACCCTTGGCCACTAGCTTTGCCTTGAAGGTCTCTACCTTTCCGTCTACTCCTCTCTTCCTCTTGTAGATCCACTTACATCCTATGGGTTTTACCCCATTCGGTAAGTCTACAAGTTCCCAGACTGAGTTAGAGTACATTGACTCCATCTCGAGATTCATGGCTTTAAGCCATTCCTCTTTATCAGGATCTTCCATTGCATTCTTGAATGTCAATGGATCATCCACACTATCAGCAGAGACAAGATCTTGTCCCTCACTCACACCCAAATAGCGTTCAGGCTGTCTTACAACCCTCTCACTACGTCTAGGTGGTAGTGTATCCTGACTAGGAATTATCTGACTTTCAGATGTTAATGGATTAATAACTCTAGTTGACTGAGTACTGGTCTCACCAGGCTCCAACTCATTTAATACAATTTTAGAACGAGGTTTATGATCACTTATATAGTTATCCTCAAGAAACGTTGCATTTGTCGATACAAATACTTTGTTATCTTCAGGACTATAGAAGTATCCACCTCTGGTCTCCTTGGAGTATCCTACAAACAAGCAGACCACAGACTTGGGATCTAGCTTTCTAGTTCTGTTCTTCAGCAAGTGTGCCGGACACCCCCATATGCGAAAATGTCGTAAACTAGTTTTACGACCATTCCACAACTCTAGGGGAGTTTCAGGAACAGATTTGGATGGCACTACATTCAAAATGTATGCCGCTGTTTGTAACGCATATCCCCAAAAGGAATTTGGTAATGATGAGAAACTAATCATAGATCTCACCATTTCCATTAGGGTTCTATTTCTCCTCTCCGCTACACCATTTTGTTGAGGTGTACCAGGAGCTGTGAGTTGGGAAACTATCCCATGCTCGACCATGAAGTCTTCAAACTCTTGGTCAAGGTACTCACCTCCACGATCTGATCGTAGTGACTTGATAGTCCTACCTAATTGATTCTCAACTTCAGCTCGGAATTCTTTAAACTTTTCAAATGTTTCCGACTTTCGTTGCATTAGGTAGACATATCCGTATCTTGAGTAGTCATCTATAAAGGTGACATAATACTCATAGCCGCCCCTAGCTCTAACATTCATCGGTCCGCAGACGTCTGTATGTATAAGTTCTAGTGGCTCTATAGCTCTAAGCCCTTTTCCTGTAAAAGGTCTCTTAGTCATCTTACCTTCTAAACAGGATTCGCAGATAGGTAAGGTGCCAACCTTTAACTCACTTAAAGGTCCACTTTTTACTAGTCTGTCTATCCGGTCAAGGTTGATATGACCAAGCCTTAGATGCCAGAGATACGTTTCGTTTTCCGGAGAAATCTTATGTCGTTTAGTTTTTGGTTTTTCAACCTTAAACATTTCGGTGTTGAGCAGTGTTGTATGCATTAACGGTCTTAACACATACAAATTGTTTTCATTAATTCCTGAACAAATATTCAGACCATTCTTTGCAATAATAACTGATTTATTATCAAAAGAAACAGAATATAATTATTCTAACAACTTAGAAACGGAAATCAAATTCCGTGTAAATCCAGGAATATAAAAAACATTGTTCAATAATAAAAAACTATTATTATTACAAAATTGCAATCTTATTGCTCCCACTGCTTTGGCCGACACGACATCCCCCGACCCTACACGCATGAAGAAGGCTCCCTCCTCTAGCTGTGTCCAAGAATCAGTCCACTGCAAAGAAGAACAAACATGGTTAGTGGCCCCCGAATCAACAATCCAAGGTGAAGAATCATCTTCCACTAAACAAGATTCAAGAACAAGTAAATCATATTTACCTTTCTTCTTCTTCTTGGCTACCTCCTCCAGGTACTGAGGACAGTTCCTCTTCCAGTGCCCGACCTTATTACAATGGAAACACTTTCCTTTTTCTTGGTCGGTGGAGGTGCCCTTCTTTTTGCTTTGGGCCTTCTTGGGTTTGGGCTTACCCTTCACCTTTCCAGCAGACCTCTTCCTCTTCTTATTATTGGAGGAAGATGGTTCGGCAACATTTGCCTCACCGGTCTTACTTTTGCTGTCTTTGGTCATGGACTCAAAAGTAGCGAGCTCATTGAGCAACTGTGTGAGACTGAACCTTAACTTGTTCATCCCGTAGTTGTTCTTAAACTGATCGAAACTCTTCGGAAGAGTCGTCAGTATGATGCTCACTTGATTGGGTTCATCAATGGCCCCGCCATTGACTTCTGCCGTGTTGAAGTAGGACATCATGCTCAGGACATGTTCCCGAACTGATGTACCTTCCTTCATGCGAGCGAGCATAGCGGAACGAACAGCTTCGTGTCGCTTTTGCTCGGAGGGCTGCCCGAACATAGCTTGCAATGACTCCATAATTTCGAATGCTGTAGTCATTGCTTCGTGCTTTGTTACAAGCACGTCTGTCATAGAAGCTAACAGATATGTTCGGGCCTTCTCATCAGATGAGACCCATCGCTGGTATGCCTCACGAACAGTTCGTGTGGCATTGGCAGTAGGCACCGGAGGACATTCCTCCGTAAGCACAAACTTGAGGTCTTTTGTGACCAGTATTGCATTAATGTTAAGTTTCCATTTTGTATAGTTATCACCAGTTAATTTATCGTTTGCAAGTATTTGTAATAGTGCAGATGACATGGCTGAAAAAACATAAATTAAAGATTCATTCAGTCATACATTCTAAACATGTGCTAATGTTCGGCATAAAATTAAACATGATGCATGAAAATGTTTAATGAACAAGAACAACCCTAAAAACAATGTTTCTATGCCACGACAATCCAACATACCACAAGCAAGTGCCGCCTTAGGGTCGGTCAAATTCTTGCATGTTGGATCGAGACCTTCTCAGTCAAAAGATATACCAGAATAACTCTTATGCCAATATCATTCAACCATCGTTTATTAGGTCAGGTTTTTAATTAACCAATTTAATTAAAACCTTGTGAGTGTAACCCATCATTTCAGATCTCAAGAGCTTAACTCGAGAATTGCCGCCTTAGGGTCGGTCAGTCCCGAAATCCCCTCCGAAATCCTATCTGTTAGGAAGTCAACCTTGGTATTGATTCTTATGGAAACCCTCCTTAGGGAGGACGAAAAACAAAGCCTTCACGAGGCCCCACTCGAATCTCACGGTGTTGAACTAATGATGGAGACCGCGGGATATAATGTCATATATCCCTCTCCCACTCACTATTTTATATTAAGGGTTTTCTATTAATAATAATGCACATAGATTAAACTAGATTAACGGCTAATTTTAATCTAAGCGACAAGTGCATTAATCACAAATTATTAGAATCCTATTCCAATAACTAATAAACTAAATTGATTTTTAACACTTAAAAAATTTAGTTCATTAGTGATAATTCAAATCTATGTAAACTGTTTACTAAGACTAGAATTATTATTAAATGTGTATTAACCAAATTTTAACTATTAAAACTAAACACATTATTAGGTCCAATTATTATTAGGAGCTTAATCAAATTAATCCTAATATATATAAAGGACCCTACTAATCTAAGTATTTAAACTCTTTAATAAAAAGATTAGTAATTAATGAGATTTACCAAGTTTTTACTCCTAAAAACTAATCCCATTAAAAATAGCCAATTATGTGAATAACCCATTTTAATCAAATTAAAAAAAATTAAACACATAATATGGATGGCTATTATGCATGTATGATATATCAACATATATATATATATATGTGTAGGCACAACTAATTTAAATGACATGTATATGCATGGCAATGCTTAATCATCAAATAATTAAAACATACATGAGTTGACCGAGTGTTGTGGATTATTTAACCTAAAAATTGGAATTTAATTACAAAAAATATTTCCCAAGGCATCCCTTGGTCTTCTTGTAATTTTTAAGATTTCCAATCTCTTCAGGTCATGTTCGGGATGTGCTGTGCGCGTTGGTAGGCATGCGCACTGGTAGGCGCGCGCTGGAAGGCTTGCGCGCTGGTAGGCGCGATCTGGTGTGCATGCGCGCAGGTGGTAGGCATCGCTGAAGCGCTGGTTGCGCGCTAGAGGGTGAAGGGCTGCGCGCTGGGACGCTGCGCGTGTTAGTCTGTCTGCGCACAGGCTGAAGACATGCGCTGGTCATGCGCGCAGTCACGCTGATGGGTGGCATGTGCTGGACTGTAGGTATTTGCTTGTCTACGATGCGCGCACCAGGTCTGCATTTGCAATCTTCATGCGCTACCAGGTCTTCGATTACACAATTTTTTTTTTTATAATAATACAACAGTAAAATATAATTAAAAAAAATATTATACAACCCAGAAACACTCTAAATCCACAACACCATAAAAAATTACGATCAACCATGTTTTTAAATTAAACAATTTAATTAAAAAAAACATCATACACTAATCAAAAATAAATATGTGCCTACACATTCATACATATCAGGAGTAAGTATGACACAAAATGAATGAATATACTACTTCTTTTATTTATGTTCAAATTACATTTACATATTACAAGCTTTAGGGCAAAAAACCCCAACACATAGAGCAATCCATTTGAGACTTTTTCATGCATAAAGTGGTAATCGATAGTGATATGCTTCATGCGAGAGTGAAAAACGGGATTTGCACTTAGGTAAGTGGCACCGACATTGTCGCATTAAATTTTTGGTGGCTCGGACAGTGACACACCTAGTTCAGCAAGTAGAGAAGATACCCACATAAGTTCAATGGTAATGGATGCTACAGCTATGTATTCGGCTTATGTAGAGGACTGAGAAATAGTCTTTTGCTTTTTGGAACACCAAGATACATGATTGGAACCAAGATAAACAATATATGATGTTGTGGAGGAATGATGATATTGGTTTCCAGCTCCGTCGGCATCAAAGCATGGAGTTGAGTAGATAAATTACGACGAAGAAATACACCATAATGTAGTGTATTTTTGAGATAGCGCAGCAAGCGTTTGGTAGCAGACCAGTGAATCTCAAAGGGGCAATGCATGAATTGAGTTAATTTGTTGACAGTGAAAGAGATATCCGGTCTCGTGAGTGACAAGTATTGAAGTGAGCCAATTACTTGTTGATATTTATTGGCTTCAGTCCATGGGGAGCCATCAGCAAGGGTCAGAGATGTTGAAGTAGCCATGGGTGTATTGACTTCTTTAGCTTCAGCTAGATTGGTGCGATATTAAAGATATCGAATATATTTGTGCTGAGTTAGGAACATCCCATAATTGGTAAAGACAACTTCTACTCCAAGAAAGTAGTAAACATCGCTTAGATCCTAGACTTGAGACAGTGCTCGCAAGAACTACTTGATAAATGATGGATTGTTGCCTATGACTAACAGATCATTAATATAAACTAAAAAATAAACATGAGTGTCGTTCGTGTTATAAATAAATAATGAAGCATCTGATTTTGAGTTGGTAAATCCAAATGAAAGAAGAAAACTTTTTAGCTCAGTATACCAAGCACGTGGTGCTTGTTTAAGCACATAAATTGCTTTGCGAAGACGACACACATAACCTGGTGTGGATTCATCAAAAAATCCGGGAGGCTGGCTCATAAAAACCTCTTCATTGAGTGTGCCACGTAGAAAGGCGTTGTTGACATCCAACTGTTGCACAAACCAACCATAGCCGAGGGCAATAGATAGAACAGTTTGAATTGTGGTTGGTTTGACCACTGGGCTAAAGGTGTAATGATAATTGACTCCTGGTCATTGATGAAAGCCCTTAGCAACTAAACGAGCTTTGTATCGAGTGAGAGTTTTGTATGAGTTTTTCGAATAAAAAGAAATTGTAACTATTATAAATGAGAGCATTTAGATCTTCAAACATATCCTTACGTCAATTCGAATCACGAATGGCTTGGGAGACACAAGTAGGTTCAAGTGGCACTAGAAGAGGGTGTTTGGTTGTTTGATGAGCCATTTTTTGTTTTAAAATATTATTTTGTGAGTGGGTAACCAGTGAGTGGGTACATGTTTGTTGGGGTGAAAATGGGGTTTGTGAGAGTGGAGCACTGTTTAATTGGATTGTAGAATCAGGTATTGGGGCAATTGTAGATGGCTCACTCACATTGGGGCTGCTGTGAGAGCTGCATGTTTGAACATTTTCATCCCCTTGAGGAGAAACTGTAGTGTATGATGTTGCGACATGTTCCTGAATTATGGAGAAGGGATAGGCATATGAAGGAATAGAGAAATAAGTTGGACTTGTGGCAGCAAGAGCTTGTGAACATGTAAACCATTGATAGACATATGATGGAGTAATAAGAGTGGTTTTAAAATGAGGAGACTTTGTTTGTGATTTTGAAGGAAATTCATGTTCAATGAATTTAAAATGTCTTGAAATAAAAACTTTGGAAGTGTTAGGGTCAAAACACTTATATGCACTTTGTGCAGTACAGTAGCCTAGAAAGATGCATGGTCTTGACTTAGGCTCAAGTTTATTCGAGGAATATGGTTTCAACCATGGGTAGTAAAGGCATCCAAATGTCCTTAATTTTGAGTAGTTCGGAACATAGTTAAACAGAGCTTCAAATGGAGATTTAAGATGGAGAAGAGAGATGGGTAGGCGATTGACAAGGTAGCTAGCTGTTTGGAAGGCGAAACTGCAAAACGTTAAAGGTAAAAAAAACTTTGTGAAGAAGTGTAAGTTCGGTTTCTACTATGTGACGATGACGCTTCTCGGCAGTGCCATTGTGTTAAGGTGTGTGAGGGGGTGTGGTGAGGTTCTGAACACCATGAGATTCTAAAATTGATTTTGAATTTAATTAATTCACCACCACCATTAGAGTAAAGAGAAACCATACGAGTTTAAAAAAAAATTCAACTAGAGATTTAAATTTAGTGAACACACTAAAAAATTTGATTTATTTTTTTATAGGATAAGGACAAATGTATTTAGTAAAATAATGAACAAAAATAACATAGCAATTAAAGTCATCAAGGGATGAGATGGGAGCAGTATAAATCAAATTTGTATAAATCAAACCAATAGGTTTTCTGCTTTTGAGAGTTGAAGATCCAAATGGCAATATATTACTTTTATTACAAAAACATGAATCACAAACTAGACTTTTAATTGAGGTCGAAGTGGGAAGAGACTTTGAATTAAGGACATGATAGAGAATCTTAGAAGAGGGGTAGCCTAATCGATTATGCCAGCTAGCAACAACACCAACAAATGCACTTGGGGATTGTAAATAAGCTTTTCGTTCAAGATGTGTGTTAGCGTACAAACGTCACTACGCGGAAGCGTTGCCGGATAGAACACAAACAAACGATAGCAAAAGAATTAAGATGAAGAAGAAAATAAATCCAAACACACAACAACACAAGAGTTTTACGTGGATACCCAAATCGGAAAAAAAACCACGGCCGTCAGGACGACAAGAAATCAATCCACTATGAAGAAAATTGTTACAACTTCACTCTCAGGATTTTTCTCTCTCTAACCCCAAACCCAATTACACCCAATGCTCTCTTTGAGATCTCTCTAATTAATTTCTAATTTGCTCCTCACACAATAGCCTAGCTATTATGGTATATTTATATGAATTACAGGGAGTTTAAATCAACAAGGAAATCCTTCTCCTATACGTACAAGAAATACTTGTTCCACATAAATACTATTTCCTATTTATGATAAGATTTCTTGTAAGGAGATATCATTTTCCTAAGCATAAGACTTTCCTATTCCAATAAACATAAGAACTTCCAGAAGAAAACCTTTCCTTTTATTGCCAACATTCCTGATCTGGGCAAAATCCGTCATTACCGCGGTCTGGGTCGCGGTTGGCCACCTGCGACCTGGACCGTGGAAAGCTACTGATGTCCACCACTCAGAATACCGCGGTTGATGTCTTTGCCTCCATCGCGGTCTACATCGCGCTCTACTTACTAGAATGTACCGCTGTCTGCACCGCTCCCTATGCACGTGTCTTCAGCGCGGTTCACGTAGCGGTTCTCTTCAGAATTCGTTTCTTCAGTTCTTCATCGGTCTTCAAACCTCCCTCAATCTCAATCTCAATCTTATACTTCCAAACGTGTCACACGTCTCCAGGAAGTCTTCGTATTGGTGAATCCCGTTTGGTAACCATTGGAAATTCGAGCCATATCCCACAATCGTCCCTTATGGCGAGAATTCCCAATAAAAAACTTCGTCCATAGCTACGACTCTCAACACCGAGAATCAACATACCCACCATGAGGTATAACCACTTAGGAACACCCATCCCAAGATTTCACCGGCACATGTCGAAATTTACCTTGCTGAAATTGTGGTGCAACTCCTCACGTTAGGTTCCCAGGGAGTTCGTTCAGCCATCAACATCCTTGTCCACCACACACCTTGCATTACCTCCTAACCAATGCCCGTGCTCAACTGTGGACCCGCTATCAGCAATGCATCCTTTTTTATGGAAACTAGCGGTCATGCCATGAGGATGTTTATGCCCCTTTAGAGGGCATCGCTGTAGTCGTCCAGATTGTCCACATCCCCAGCAAGTGACTTTTCTTTTGGAGTCTCCCTTCTTCCTGTCAACTAGAAGAGCAGAGTTATCAGAAGTTTTACCTTCACTCTTTAGCCTTCGTTCCTCAGAGATTAGTTTGTTTGCTACATCTCCAAAACATATGGTTGAACTCCCATGCATCAAGATTGGCTTCATGTGCGTATAGGATGGTGGAAGGGACCAAATTAGTCTTAATCATTTGTCCTCTTCATCAATCTTTACTCCAATCGACTCTAATTCGGAAACTATTCCATTGAGTACTCCAAGATGATCGAAAACTTTCGTACCTTCAGACATTTGCAGCATGTGAAACTGCTCCTTCAGGTAGAATCGGTTACAGACGGTCTTTGATTGATACAATTCTTCAAGCCTCTCCCAAAGTTCTTTCGCTGAATATGTTCCATGAATATTTACAAGAACATTCTTGGCTAGGTTCAATCGTATCGCACTTGCAGCCCTCTCATCCAAACCCTCCCAATCATTATCGCTCATCACAGGTTTTCCAGAACTAGTACCAGCCGTTTCTTTACTAAGATCTCCAGAGCCTTCAGGGTTCGCAGGGGTTGGCTTGCCCTTCAACGCCTTGTGTGAACCGTATTGGATTAACAAATCTTTGGCTTGAACTTGCCACAAGCCAAAGTTAATTTTTCCATCGAACTTCTCAACCTCGAATCTCATCAACTTTGCCATATTTAATTTGTTAAACACTATCAAGCAACCGGAGCTCTGATACCAATTGTTAGCGCACAAACGTCACTACGCGGAAGCGTTGCCTGATAGAACACAAACAAACAATAGCAAAAGAATAAGATGGAAGAAGAAAATAAATCTAAACACACAACACAAGAGTTTTTACGTGGAAACCCAAATCGGGAAAAAACCACGGCCGTCAGGACGACAAGAAATCAATCCACTATGAAGAAAATTGTTACAACTTCACTCTCAGGAGTTTTCTCCCTCTAACCCCAAACCCAATTGCACCCAATGCTCTCTTTGAGATCTCTCTAATTAATTTCTAATTTGCTCCCCACACAATAGCCTAGCTATTATGGTATATTTATATGAATTACAGGGAGTTTAAATCAACAAGGAAATCCTTCTCCTATACGTACAAGAAATACTTATTCCACATTAATACTATTTCCTATTTATGATAAGATTTCTTGTAAGGAGATATCCTTTTCTTTTAAGCATAAGACTTTCCTATTCCAATAAACATAAGAACTTCCAGAAGAAAACCTTTCCTTTTATCGCTTTGCACAACTTCGATGCCGAGAAAATGAGCCATTAGACCAATATTAGTCATCTCAAATTGTTTCACCATTCTCCGCTTGAAATCTTCAAACATGGCTGGATTGTTGCCGGTGAAGATCAAGTCATCAACATATAGGCATGCATATAACAAGCTCCCGTCAATCTCCTTCTTCATGTATAGTGCATGCTCATACGGACATTTCTCCAATCTGCTCTCTTGGAAGTAATCATCAATCCTCGTGTTCCATGCGCGAGGTGCTTGCTTCAAACCATATAGAGCTTTCTTCAGTCTGCACACTTTATCTTCTCTGCCTTTCCTCACATATCCAGGTGGTTGTTCCACATAGATTTCTTCTTCAAGAAAGTCATTCAGGAATGCTGACTTTACGTCAAGTTGGTAAATTTTCCAACTTTTCTGAGCTGCCAATGATATCAGCAATCTGATGGTTTCTAGTATAGCAACTGGGGTAAAGATTTCTCCGTAATCAACTCATTCCTTTTGTTTATAGCATTTTGATACAAGTCTTGCCTTGTATCTCTGGACTTCTCCTTTCGCATCTCTTTTGGTCTTGTAGACCCATTTCACGCCGATAGTTTTTCGGCCTTTTGGGAGAGTAGTTAACTCTCATGTCTTGTTCTTTTCAATGGATCGAATCTCCTCATCCATTGCATTTCTCCAATTTTCCTTTTGGTTAGTCTCTTCAAAGCTAATTGGATCACTTGTCATCAGTAGACAATACATAGTAATATCTTCTTCCACCTGTTCTGTATTTCCATATAGATCTTCTAGGCTACGTGTCCCTCTAGGCCTCATATCTGAGAAGTCATGATCAATTGGTAATGAAGTATCATACCTTTGTGGTGATGGGAAACCACATTGAGGAGTCTGCTGATCTCTAGGTATTTACGGCTCTCTAGCCACTTCTCTTATCTCTTCTGCAGGTATCAACTCTGCACTTCTGGAAACTTTGGTCTGATCCCAATTCCAGGATTCATTTTCTTCAAAAATGACATCTTCGTTGAAGATCATTTTATTGGTGACAGGGTTGTATAGCCGGTAACCCATTGTTCTGTCACCGTATCCAACAAGGATACATTTTTCTCCTTTATCTTCAAGTTTGGTTCGTCTCGCTTCTGGAACCTTGATGTAGGCAATTGAGCCAAAAACTCTGAGGTGACTCACACTTGGTTTGTGAGTGCTCTATGCTTCTTGCGGTGTCTTTGTATCTAGACTATTGTAGGACATCTGTTTAGTAGATATACCGCACACAAAACTGCTTCAGCCCAAAAGTTTTTGGGCATATTTTTATCCTTTAACATGCTTCTGACCATGTTAAGAATTATTCGATTCTTCCTTTCAGCTACACCATTTAACTGAGGAGTATAAGCTGGTGTAAACTGATGTCTGATTCCCTGTTACTTAGGGAATTCCTGGAAAGCACCTGCAGTGTATTCTCCATTTTGATCTGATCTCATTGTTTTGATGTAAAAGCCACTTTGCTTCTCCACAAGAGTTTTGAACTCTTTGAAGTGATCAAATACTTCAGACTTCTTTCTTAGGAAATAGACCCAAGTCTTCCTACTGTAGTCGTCAATGAAGGTAAGGAAGTATTGATTCTGTCCATTTGATACTGGCGTCAATGGACCACACACATCTGTGTGAACGAGCTCTAGTGGCATGGTTGCTTTCCAATTTGCCTCCTTTCCGAAGCTATTTATGTGTTGTTTACTAAGAACACAGCTTTCACACATCTCATTTAGGGTGATGGATGTTTGGCAATCATTTCACCATCTTCTTACTTCCCAATTGCTTTAAACTTTCAAAGTTGAGATGTCCATACCTTAGATGCCACAACCAATCTTTGTCATTGATGATGGCTGTCAAACACCTTGGCGTATCATGATGAATTGCGAGAGGAAACATTCTGTTCTTCGTCATCTGGATTAGAGTAACCAGCTTTCCTCGAGCATCTGTGATGGTGAGTTGCATATTTTGAAGGCTAATATGATAACCTTTCTTTAGGAGTTGTCCGAGACTTAGGATGTTTGTCCTCATGTCTAGAACATAGTAAACATTAGAGATGATTGCATGATCTCCATTCTTCTGCTTGATCATGACATCTCCTCTTCCTTGGACAGGGATTTTTGAGAGGTCGCCAAATGAGATTTCTCCACAAACTTTCTCATCAAGTTCTAGTGAATAAGTCTTTTCTGCCAGTTATATGATTGTTGGCTCCAGAATCAAGAAACCAAACATTTTGGTTTTGATATGCTGAGTTGTGTGCAATCAACATCAACTGATTCTCCATCAACTTGCTCTTTCTCTGCAAAGTTAGAATTTTCATTTACCTCATTTGGATTACCTCTGCACTCGTTACTATAGTGGCCATATTTGTGGCAGTTATAGCATTGAACATTTCTTTTGTCAATGTTTGGACGGTTGTTGTAGCCGTCGCTTCTTTCACGTCCTGTTCCTCGTGGGACATAGTTCTGTTGTCCACGTCCCTCTCTATTTGTGTCTCTTCCTCCTTTGCCTCTACCTCTAGTTTCGGTATTTCCAGAACCTCTTCCACTAGATCCTCTACCTCGTTCTCTTCCTTGTTGTGAGGTTCCCCCTTGCTCGTATCTTTTTTCATTGAAGGAGAACTTTGACTGGAGAGCTTGCTCCAATACTTTGTCGTCACTTCTTCTTGCGACTTTCTACTCATGGGCTTGCAATGAACCCACTAGTTCTTCAATAGACATCGTCTTCCAGATCTTTTGTTTCTTCTAGTGCCACAACTATAAAATCAAACTTTGGATCCAATGATCTCAAAATTTTCTCTGAAATTCTCATGTCGATGAGAGTTTCTCCATTTCTTCTTAGCTGATTCACAACGACCATAACTCGTGTATAGAACTCAGCAATGGATTCATTAGATTTCATCTGTAGAGATTCGAACTCACCTCGTAGAGTTTGAAGAAGGATTCTTTTCACTTTGTCAGCACCTTTGTAGGTCTTGTGAAGAGTGTCCCAGATTTCTTTCGACGACTCAGAGGATGCTATGATCTCGAATGTGGCCTCGTCTAGTCTTTGATATATTATGGACTTTGCTTTACAATCTCTCTTTCGATCGGCTTTGAAAGTTATTGTTTGAGCATCTGTCAATTCTCTTTCAGCTTCTTTAGATATGGGTTCTGTATATCCATCTTCCACAATATCCATGACATCTTGAGAACCTAGTAGAGCTCTCATTTATATACACCAATTATCATAGTTGTCTTTGGTGAGTTTCGAGATGACAATATTCGCGTTTTCGTTGGCCATCGAGACTTGAAATGCTTAGATTACTATTCTAGAGTCTGAATTTGTAGAAACCGAGTGCACGGTTGCATCCGGAATGGTCCAAAACGTTGGAAACCAGTCTGAGTTTATGGAAAACAGAGTTCGGAAGCGTCCGAAACCAGCAGTCAAACTTTTGATAAAAAGTCAACCAAAGATAACGAAATATTCTCTTATGGACAGAATATTCCAGGCGGTATAACACCGTTAGTGGTGTCAGCACTGCCTCAGCAAGGCAGCGGGTCCGGGTCGAGTCACGGGTCGGAGCTGGCGAACCGTGTCGGATGTAGGGTCGGATCACGGGTTGGATCCTGCAAAGTCGGGCAAAGAAGACGATTGGCGCGTGGCGGTGACGCGCCGGAGGGAGCGGCTGCGCGTGGCAGCACGTGGAATCACTCTCCAACTTCAGAAGGCGCGTGCAGCTTCGTCTAAGCTCCGAATTTTGTGAAATTTTCACCGTTGCACTCCTAGCGATTTGTGGTGTAAATATGGGCCGGGCCTGGAGGGCCCGGTCCGGCCGGCCTGCCAAGGATGGCGGGCCGTGCCTGGCACGGCCCGCAATGGGCCGTGCCAGGCACGGCCCCCATTCTTGGCACGTGCCGGGTCAGGGTTCCAGGCACGGCGTGCCGGCCCGGCACGGCACGCCAGCACGGCGTGCCAGGCCCAACGGTCGGCACGCCGGGCGCCGGCACGGCGTGCCAATCGTTGGGCCCGCGGAATTTATTTTTTTTTAATTATTTTAAATTTAAGTATATAACGGTATTTTGTTTTTAAAAACAATAAAAATTACAATTTACCCCCTCAACTCTTGTGTTTTATATTTTTACCCACTTTTCTAATTTTTCTATAAATACTCCCACACATTCCACTTTTCATTCACTTTCTCTAATTCTCTCAATCTCTCCATTCTCAAACTCTCTATACAATTTCAATTATTCTTAATTTCATTCTTACTCTCTCTCTACTATTCTACACTACTAATATACTATTATAATATTTTATTAGTAATTTACTATTATTCTCTAATCTCTCCACCAAGACACCAAAGTTCAAACTTCAAAGGTACATTTTTATTTAAGTGTTATATTTTAAATTTAATATGTTTGTTTAGTTATTAAATTTATCATTTTATGTTTATATCAGTTATTAAATTTATTTATTTAGTAAATTTATCATTTTTATGTGTAGGGGTTAATTTTAATTTTAATTTTTAGTAAATTAATCATTTTATGTGTAGGAGTTAATTTTAATATATTGTTTTAGTAAAATAATCATTTTATGTGTAGGAGTTAATTTTAATATATTGTTTTAGTAAAAAAAAATCATTTTTATGTGTAGGGGTTAATTTTAATATAATTTTTTAGTAAAAAAATCATTTTATTTGTAGTAGTTAATTTTAATATATTTTGTTTGTAAAATAATCATTTTATGTGTAGGAGTTCATTTTAATATATTGTTTTAGTTAAAAAAAATCATTTTATGTGTAGGAGTTAATTTTAATATATTTTTTTAGTAAATTAATCATTTTTATGTGTAGGAGTTAATTTTAATATATTGTTTTAGTAAAATAATCATTTTATGTGTAGGAATTAATTTTAATATATTGTTTTAGTAAAAAAAATCATTTTTATGTGTAGGAGTTAATTTTAATATATTTTTTTAGTAAATTAATCATTTTATGTGTAGGAGTTAATTTTAATATATTTTTTTAGTAAAATAATCATTTTATGTGTAGGAGTTAATTTTAATATATTGTTTTAGTAAAAAAAAATCATTTTTATGTGTAGGAGTTAATTTTAATATATGTTTTTAGTAAATTAATCATTTTATGTGTAGGAGTTAATTTTAATATATTGTTTTAGTAAAATAATTATTTTATGTGTAGGAGTTAATTTTAATATATTGTTTTAGTAAAAAAAAATATCATTTTTATGTGTAGGGGTTAATTTTAATATAAGTTTTTAGTAAAAAAATCATTTTATTTGTAGTAGTTAATTTTAATATATTTTGTTTGTAAAATAATCATTTTATGTGTAGGAGTTCATTTTAATATATTGTTTTAGTTAAAAAAAAATCATTTTTATGTGTAGGAGTTAATTTTAATATATTGTTTTAGTAAAAAAATCATTTTATGTGTAGGAGTTAATTTTAATATATTTTTTTAGTAAATTAATCATTTTTATGTGTAGGAGTTAATTTTAATATATTGTTTTGGTAAATTAATCATTTTATGTGAAGGAGTTCATTTTAATATATATTTTTAGTAAATTAATTATTTTATGTGTAGGAGTTAATTTTAATATATTGTTTTAGTAAAATAATCATTTTATGTGTAGGAGTTAATTTTAATATATTGTTTTAGTAAAAAAAAATCATTTTTATGTGTAGGAGTTAATTTTAATATATTTTTTTAGTAAATTAATCATTTTATGTGTAGGAGTTAATTTTAATATATTGTTTTAGTAAAATAATTATTTTATGTGTAGGAGTTCATTTTAATATATTGTTTTAGTAAAAAAAAAATCATTTTTATGTGTAGGAGTTAATTTTAATGACCTAAACTTTTTTTTTTCTAGGAAATGGATCATACCCATCCTTATTTTCCAGACGGTCTAAACATGCTGAACGATGATTTTGATCTCTCCGGACCGGCAGAAACCGTAGCGGGACCTTCTGGTTCCGGCGCCACACCGACATCATGTACCAAATCTAAGAGGTTAACATCAGACATATGGCAGTGTTTTGACGTAGTAGAAATGACACTTCCAAACGGTACGGTCGGCCCCAGAGCCAAATGTAAGTTTTGTCCTAAGAACTATACCACTACTAAGGGTGGAACCGGTCATTTGAGAAGGCATATGCTAAAATGCATGCCCAAACACGTACATGTACCCAATACAACCCAGACACAACTGCAACGGCACCCAGACGGGTCGGTTACGACGTGGCATTACGACGCCGCGCATGCTAGAGAATGTTTGGCACGGTACATTGCACAAACTGATCAACCTATTAATTTCGATGACTGTGTTTTTTTTCAAGAATTTATCACATCTGCATTTTGCCCCCAAATGCAAATTGTTTCTAGAACCACCACTAGGAACGATTTGATAAAATGTTTAAAACCCAACGAGATGACTTGACGGCTGAATTACAACATCTAACTGTCTCAATTGCATTAACTTCCGATATTTGGAACGCATGTTCCAAACAGGACTATTTATGTGTCACATGACACTATTTAGACTCTGAATGTAGGATACAAAAAAAAAATTCTTGGTTTTCGTCCTATGGATTTTGCACATACCGCAGACAATATTTTTGCTGTCATTCTTTCTGTTTTAGAAACTTATGACATAACTCATCGCATCCTCTCTATCACATTAGATAATGCATCGGCAAATACTAAGTCTATTGCATTGTTTACTGAAAGAAACATCCCGCAAGCTGGGGGTTATTTCTTCCACCAGCGTTGTGCATGTCATATCATAAATTTAGTTATACAGTCTGGTTTGAAGAAAGTAAGCAATCGTATAGAACGCATCAGAGATGCCATTTCTTGGATCGGTAGCTCTAATCCAAGATTTCAAGAATTTGGCAGACACTGTACATTAAACGGTCTACGACCCCGACGATTCCAAACTGATATGCCGGTAAGGTGGAACTCTACTTACTTAATGCTGAAAAATTGTTTGGAATATGATACAACTATTTCAGGTTTTTATAACATGAAATTGGCCGAAAGTGGCTGTCCACCTGCTCAATCACTGACACCAGACGATTGGTATGTGGCAAAGATTTTTGTTGAATTTTTACAGGTTTTTTACAATGCCACTGTAACCCTTTCTGGGGTCTACTACCCCACATCTTCTCAGGCAATCCATCAGATTGTGGAAATGTCTGACATGTTAAACACTTATAAGGAAGATGACTTGCTTGGCGATGCAGTTGTTGCCATGGAGACCAAGTTTAAAAAATACTGGTCTGAAATGCCTTTCCTTTATGCCTTAGGTGTTATAGTAGATCCTAGAATTAAATTAGCTGGTTTAGAATATTTGCTTGAGTTTACTGGTAATAAATTGTCAATAGGTTATTCCGAACAGATTACTGACATTCGAAACAAGTTGTTCGAAGTTTTTAGTATTTATGAGCGCAGGTTTGGCGGCATTCACACGGAACCATCACCAGAACCGGACACACAACCGTTGCCGACAAGTTGGAGCATTCTCAAACGCCGGAAAAAAGACAAATCAGCAAGTTCTTCTTCTTTAACTACACGATCTGCTGCATCTTCTGGTGCCGAACTGAATAGGTTCCTTGAAGCACAGTTTGATGCCAACGAAAACACGGAGAATTTTGATCTGTTGTTATGGTGGAAGACCTATAGCTACAGGTATCCGGTCTTGCCACACTTAGCACGTGACATACTGGTTATCCCCGTGTCCACTGTGTCTTCAGAACAGGCATTCAGCACGAGTGGACGAATTATTGAACCAAGAAGAAATTGTTTGACTCCAGAGATGGTGGAGGTATTAATATGCATTCGGGATTGGGAGCATGCTCGAAAGAGGATGCAAAATGAAACGGTAGATGAACAATTTATTCAAAATTTCTCCAATTTATATGTCGATGAGGGTTCCGGCAGTAACCAGGTCCAAAACTAGGTTGTACATGTACATTTACTTGTAATACGATTGCACTCTTTTTCCCTTACCAAGTTTTTATCCCACTGGGTTTTCTTGGTAAGGTTTTTAATGAGGCAATCATGTAAATATGTAATACTGAAAGTCCGAAATAAATAAAGAATTCTTCATTTCATATTTTTATCTACTTTTTTTTTCTTTCATGTTTTATCTTTATTTATTTTTTGAATTAATTCATTAAATAAAATAAAAAATGTATCTATAATCTATTATTAATTTATTATAAACATTTTTTTTATTATACTAAAATAATAATATATAAAAAAATTAAAAATATATATATATGGGCCGGCCCATTTGGCCCGCCAAATTGGCCCACGTGCCGGCACGGCACGGCACGCGGCACGGCACGGAAGGGCCGTGCCGGGCCCCCATTTAGGAAAACGGGCCGTCCCGATGTGGGCCGGGCCGACCCCCTTTTACACCATTACTAGCGATGAGTACAACACTCTGGTGTGATCAAAAATTAATTTTGAGCACTTTGATTTCTGGGCCAATTCAGATTTGGCCTCTGTTTTCTGAATTTCTAGCTCTCCTGGGCTCTGATACCACTGTTGGTGGGATGGTGTGGTTGAGGTCACTTGTGGTGCACCTCTGAGAGAGATTTCGAGCACTCAACAGAAGGAGAAACTTCAGACTCTTTTGATATGTCTTTATATTTTCTTACCACTCCACACTTTTACAATACAATCTTCATTCCTTTATATAGAGAAATGAGATGAGAAAAACACAAATAAAATAAATTCAAACAATGAAACAAAGTCAAAGATAAGCTTCAATTGTTTGGTAGTGGTAGTTGGGGGTTGGCAGGAGGTGGCAGCTGGATGGTGGCAGCTGGAAGTCAGAAATTGTTGGCTTCTAGAGTGGAGGTGGTCAAGTTTAATTTTCAACAAGTACACCGTTGCATTTTGTTTTCCATTGAACTTTAAAAAAATTGCTGCTTTTGGGAGACCCTTACAACTCATTAGTTTTAGGGCATAAAACTATATTTAGATTGATCATATAAACCTGACAACTAGACGAAGCAATTGGTAAGAGTTTCCTTAAACATTTTAGTTCAAAGAAAATGTGTTCTTGATGGTTAATTAAATGGAATCACCATGAAATAAATAATTACGGCTTGATTATGGTGATGTAAATGCCTCAAGTATATATCTTTCCATTGTTCCTGACTGATGATTCTAATAATTCATTTTATTTTTATCATTTGCATTTGTTATTAGAATGTCATATTCACCGTAAAGATTGCAATTGATCATGCGGTGCTCAATTGATCACAAGAGTATTCTGCAGCTTCAACACCAGATGTTATTACCACACGTATTGAAGAAGTGTTATCAAATGCAAAGCTTATGATCCAACAAATAATGAAATTTCATAAGAGAATCAAAGAATTACTTAATATGCTTCTTCAGCAAGAGGCATACGGTCTTAAGTACCATTCATTAGTTCTTCCATTGGTCTTAAATCCAACGTTATAATGTTTTCTTACCTCTTTCCACTTCAATTTTTCATAGGTAAATGAGGAGGAGGCTTCCCTCTTTTACATGTTTTGGTTACTGCTTGGAAGTGTCATATTTGTGCCTTTATTTCAGAAAATTCCTTGAGGTATTGGAATTTATTCATATCTAATACACATCCTTAGAATCCAGCTTTGTTTTTAGTGCCAAAATATCACCGGATGATTATATATTAAGAAATGCTGCTTGGCATTTTTCTTATATTTTAATTCCCTTATTTGCAATCTATTATGCTTTCTCAAATAAATCCCAGCAGCATAGTATGCTCAATGCTTTTATAATTCCTTCTAGTGATCACCATCTTACATTGAGTTTCCGATGTAATCTTTGTAAGTTTTATATGTTGTTGATTTGTATATTATATTTGTTTCCATGTATATGTTGTCCTGTTCTTGGTTACTTGGCTGCTGGCATCTTGATTTCCACCATATGCATTAGACAAAAGCTATTGCAGAATTTGGAGTTGTTTTCTTGCTGTTTAATATCGGCATGGAGGAGAAACCCCTTTCTATAGATACATTGATCTACCTTTACATTTTAAATGCACCATAATGAAGAAAGGTAACACCGATGCTTTAATCGTTGTCATATTTGTTTGGCTGCAACTTTATCTCGTCTGTTGCATTTGAAGACAGTTTTTTAAACTTAAATTCTTAAGGTAACACTGGTTTTGGTGACGGCAATGGTGGTTGGCTTGGTTGCTTACTTTGTTTCTGGGCAGCTCAGTCCTATTGCAATTGTTATTGGGCCTGGCATTATCGTTCAATGGTGTTACAGAAACGAGGTGAAAGTACATCATGCCATGAACGTGCTACATTTTTTGTCTTATTTTTTTAGGTTACCTTGCGATGAGCATATAGATATAAATTTATATCATGTATAGTGTACTGCTTCCAAAGTGGTATTTGGGATAAATACCTTCATAATAGTTCACACATTTTAAATAATCTGTACTATCTTTCGACAATTTTGACAAGCCTTAGCATTTATATAGTACTATAACCTTCAAAAATTGAGTAAACTATAATGAAGGTTATAGTCCTGTGCAAGTGCTAAGGCTTCTCAATCATCTCAATTTTGTAAATATTACAATGCTTAAAATATATGCATTAAAATATATTTTTTGCAATCTAATAGTTTCCTTCTCTGTTCTCTGAGGGTTCGTTTGGCACACCGTATTGGATTGGATTGTATTGTATTGTATTGTATTGTATTATCATTAATACAAACATGTGTTTGGTGATGCACTGTATTATATATATATATATTAAGTTATTCATATTGACTTTATTGTATTTTATTATATTATAAAAATATAATATTTAAAAAAATAGTTAATAATTAATTTTAAATATCCTTACCATGAATAAATTAATAAATATTTATTTTAATTGAAACTAAAAATTTTAATAAATAATATTTTTATAAATAAAATAAATATTTCCTATATAATTTTGAAATTATAAGAAAAATATTAATAACATAACACATATTTCATCAATATTTCATATTTATTGAAAAAAAAATGTTTTTTTTAATACAATACAATTTAATACCACCAAATATAATGTATTAGTTAATACGGTATTTGTTGTACTATACAATTAAAATGTATTAAAATAATATAATATAGTGTTTGTACCAAATACTGTATTATATTGTATTATTTTAATACATTTTAAATGGTTAATATAATACAATACAATAAGAACAAATAAACATTGCCCGAAAGATTAAGGGGCGTTCGGTTACATTTTTCAATGACACTTAATAAGATGCATGTTCGATTACGTTTTTTTTAAGTTTTAAAAACTCGTAGACCAGTTTTCTTGTTTAATGCCTTAAATATTGAAATCACTGAGAACAACAATATGATGTTCTCACTGATTTCATCTCATTATTTTTATGGGTGCCACGTTTCGACCTTTATTTTTTTTAATCACTTTTGAAGTTTGATTGGCCAATTGCCTTCTTTCTTTTCTTTAAACAGCAGTTCAAGAGATAAAAAACTTATATAATTGTTGGATCATTTAAAAAATTATTTATTAAAAATCGAAATGAAATAAAAAAATTACCTTTATCCTCATTAATATTTAATCACATTTACAATAATTATAAATATAAAAGTAATTATAAATTATGCATAATAATTATGACTCAATTAAACTATCTAAAAATGATGTTTCAATTTTTATTTAACTAATTAAATTGGGACATGTGTCTACATTTATAGAAGAAGTTGAAATTTTTTATTAAATATAGATACATGTCCCAATTTGGTTAGTTAGACACTATTTTTAGACAGCTGATTTGAGTTATAATAATCAACTACCCATTAATAATTTCCCATAATACTGTTTTTAATTAATTCTACCATACACGTTTCAATACTTTCGGCTTCTGAAAACAAAAAAATAAAAAACGTTAAAATCAAATGAAAATTTATAAAACAAAAACATTATCGAACAGACCTAAGCTTGTGGGAATTGTCGAGTGTGTGTCTGGTCTTAATGATATCAATATGATTTAACTTGTAGGTAATCATCAAATGGTATACACTCGTATGACATTGATTGATGTTAATGACGAGATCTTAGATATATAAATTTAGATCATGAATTGCAATATAAATTAGAAGTAGTACTTGATATATATCTTCATTAGAGATCTAGACATATTTGCAACCATTCTGATTCCAAAGATTAATATACACAGTGTATTATAATAACAGGGCCTATTAATGTAATAGGACAACTGCTAATTTTTCTCTCTTTCTATGCAGCTTGATATTGAAGAAGCTTATCTGGCAGAATATGAGTTAAAATGGTCTAACAGTTTCCTTCTCTATTCTCTGAAAGATTAAGCTTGTGGGAATTATTGAGTGTTTGTCCGCTCTAAACGATATCAATATGATGTTATCGTTGATAATCATCAAATGGTATTCACTCGTATGACATTGATCGATGTTAATGAAGAGATCTTAGATATATAGATTTAGATCATGAATTGCAATAAAAAACTTAAACACTCAACTTTGAACATGCCATTAAGTTGAGACTGGTATGGTGCCGCCGTGCCGGCTATGGTTGAGTTTGATGCTCTAGGTGTGGTGCACCTGATTGGTTCAAGTGTTTCGTTCAATGCGGATGTTGGTCTTATTATTAGTGATATTCAACAATCAACACCGATTGCGTATTAGTGCTATGGTGTTCGTCTCTTATGTTTCGCGATACGCCGAACGGAGCAAAGTCCCTCCTTCTGTGGAGAAGCTGGTTCTGGATTATGTTCCAGACTAGTGTTTCGTTTGGTTTTGTTGGTTCTTTTACTTTTCAAAAAAAAAAGAAAAACATACAAAAAAGTTCACAATAAATTCATCAAGAAACTTCTAGAATTTTGAATTTAAACTATAAAACAGATTAAAGATATGATTAAACAGTAATCTAATTTTAAATTATTGTACTCTTCAACCTTCATCCAATGTTTACGGGGTAAAGATGTTCATTCAGTCTTACAATATTTTATGTTTGAGTTGTCACACCACAGATGGTATATAAAGTGAAAATGAAAAAGAAAAATAAAGTCTTGGACTCTTCAAATTGGATTGGGCCCGAGCATGCATGAGTACATCAAGAAGTCCGATGTTTGTTCCCTATAGACTATAGAAGTATAGAACTTCACATCACTTACAGTTAGGCCGCATTTCAATATTTGATGAATACTGAACCACTGGATCATGACATTGGATCCTATAATCACCGTTAGTCCTAGTTTTCATTTTTTTTTTTTGTATAAGTTAAAATTGATTATTAATTATTTTATATTATTAAAATTGATTTATAGTATTTCTTTTGATTAAACATAATTTTAAATATATTCATAATATACTAAAACAATTTTAAATGTTTTATTTTATTAAAAATATGATAAAACTTTATATATTGAAAAGAATAATAATTCAGTGCATAATTAGTTTAGTTCAATATCATATTATATATCAAATACATGATAGTATTAATTAATTTAGTCTAATTCAATCCAATTTAATTTCCAATTATATCAAACCCCATTAAATAGTCGTATTCAATCTCACAGTAAAAACACAACCATGAGTTTAAAAAACATTACTGCAATTGATTTTTATATACATTTATCTCTCAAATCTAAAGTCATTGTATTCCGTTTATCTCTCAAATCTATAATCTCATGATTTACAGGATCTTGACAACTCATATAGTAACATGTCATATGATTTTGGACAGCTTAGCATTAATATATATATATATATATATATATATATATATTCTCGAAAATGAATGAGATTGTTTTTCCAATTTGATCAAACCTTTTCAGAATTTTTCAAATTTTCCTATTAATTGATAGAACCCATAATAAATGCCTATAATTGTAACATTTAATATGGCCTGAAGCAACGGGCTTATAATTTGAAAGACCTGAATTAACGATTAAAAAGATACAAATTATAATAAGAATACAAAAATGTGAAAGGAAGGATGACTATGGTTTTTCTTTTTGATGAACTTGCAATCCACTAAAAGTAGGGGAATGGGATCTCTACATGATTCCCAAATAAAGGCTTAAAGATTTTCTAACTTTGTTAAGTAAAGTTCATTTATATCACATGGGGAGCCACCACGTGCCACACAATCCAAGAGCTTAATTACCCTAATATCTTATATTTAATCACATCTAAACGTGTTCATTTTTATGTTCCCAATACATTATTAATCTTTCTCAACTTTATCATCAATTTTTCCTACAAATTGTTACTATTTATTAACTAGCTAGGAAAGGAGATTGGCCTCTTCTTACATAATAAAATCAAGTAGAGCAATTCGTTTTCTCTACGCTAAGCTTACACAATGCAGACATTGTCGTCAGGGATGACAATGGACATGATTGGGGGATATATATCCCAATATCCATTCATATATACGTTTGAGATATAAATTCTTATTCAAATTAATTTATATTTATGTTCAAATAGAAAATTTTAAACTCTAATACTCCATTCATATGCAAAATCATGTGTTACCTTATAAGATGCTAATTATATAAGGATTAAGAATACACATGGTGCAAACAATAAATACGTATGCAAAGACAAATACAGTCAAATGGAAAGGTCAAAATGTTGAAATTTATTTAAACTTCTATATGGATTCAAACGTTTACTAATAGGGGAATAAAATGAAAGGGAATCGAGAAAGGGAATTTGATTCCTTAAGTGGGAGGGTGGAATCAAGTTTCCTTCCCAACCGGAACTTAATTCCCGATTTGGTGTGGAACTCACATAATCTGATTCCCAACTAATTTTAGTACATTTTGTAATTAATAAGTTTCATTTTCCTTATTGAGATTTCTAATTAGTAAACATGTCTATTATTGAATTGTCAAAAAATATATATAAATATATATTTTTAAAGTATTATATAATTATATAAATTTGGTGTTTTTTGGGAGGGAGAAAACTTAAACCAGTAACATTATGGTGCATGTGTATGGAATTTTACCACCGAACCAACCTCATATAATTAAAATTATATATAGATATTAAAATTATAAATTGAAGTTAAAATTTTAAATTGATGTATTGAGTTTGATATGTTGTTAAATCACAACTCAAGTTGTGAGTTGGGACTATAGGTTGGATTATGGATTTGATCCATTTTACACACCTATATTCTTATAAAATGTATTGTGATGATACCATATAGTCTCATAATAAGTATATAATTAATTGTATAAAAGAGGTCAGTAGTTGATGATGAAAGTGGTACGGTGAAGAAGATATACATAAGACATAAGATGGGATTATTGAAATGAAATGGCATTGGCCTTAGAATTAGAGACAAAATACAGGTGGCAAGTAAATCGGAGCCGTCCAAGTAGATGAGAAATAGACGGTGAAGATGATGTAGGTAAGTGGATGACGTTGAGAGACGTAACAAGGATCGGCAAGTGTCCCGCGTGCGTATCAACAGCCTTGTCACAGCCAGGACTCGGCGGATTTATCCTTTTTTTTTAATCGGAGGTTGGCAAAGGCAGTCGTCATCGGCTGTCATTTTAACTCTTGCATTTTATTATTTATTTAATTATTTTACACATCAAGAATTATAAAATTAATAAATATTTGATTGATTTTGATTATATATAATACTTGAAAAAAAGGATATTTCGTATTTCAATCACTTCTCTCCTCAAGAATATTAAATATATATAAATTGTATGTTATAATAATGAGGAAATAGTGAGTAATTAAATAATGGGTTAAATTTAAAATCTCCCCAATCTTTGGATTATTATTAGATGTATAGAGAAAATTCCATTTATTCTGAAACCTCCCCCAAACTTGACTTGTGTTGACCATATGAAAAGACTTTTATACCATTGTTAGATTATAAAAAAAAAACTAATATATTTTGAATAAGGTCTAAATAAAATAAAATAAAAATATGTTAAAAATAAACAATATCGTGGGATTTTTTTTATTATTATTTTGACTATTTGACTTCTTTGGCTTTTTTTTACTATATAGTTTACTTTTAATTATTTTTTAAAAAAATTGTTATGAATATATTAAAAGTACCATTTTACCCTTACTACCATAACAAATAAACCTATCTTTCTCCGTGTATTTAATGATAGGTGAAAGGTCAGGGGAAGTTTTTGATTTTAAACCTTAAATAATTGGGTTAAGGGTGGTTCACATGACAACTGGGGTATTTGATGAAACTTGATTAACTGTAGGACAAAAGGGGTGTGTGTGTGTTTGTAAATTGTAATGGTCAGAGAATCCCAGTTTTAATTTGTTGTGTTGTGGGTCGTGAGGAGTGGTGATCATGCAGGAACGTGGGGCAAGTGTTGTCTCCAATCAACCCCAATCAAAACCAAATTAAAACTAGCTTGTTTATGGGATGCTGTGGACCACATAAATCCCAGTTCTGATCTATTGTTTTAACAATTAATTAAGGCTTATAATTAAATTAATATAAAAATGATCCATATTATAAGGAGACTTAACTAATTAAGACCAACTTGGTGAAACTTGTTTTAATTAATCACATATTATTTACTACTAATAATTCAATCAAACGAACATCATGTGGGGAATTTATTAGGCCGGACTTCAAACTTATTAAGAAATACTTGTTTTATGTGTAAGAGAGACAAAAGAGAAGTAGGTCATGAATTTGTGACATACATAGCCAGAGAAAGAGGAGTCAATTACGTACAAATGGAATATATCAGCCAATTTTTTATTTTTGTTTGTTTTAAAATGGATGGACAAGTCACGGATGATTTTCTTTTCTTTTCTTTTCCAAGGATTTTATTGTAATAGAAGATTATTATCAATTAAGGGTGGTAAACCGAGTTATCGTGTTGTGTTTGTGTAAATCCAAACATTACCCATTTATTGTTTACTCAATCCAAACCCGATCTGTTAAATTTATCATGATGATTTGAATTTATTGTCAGACTAAATAAACTCTTTTACTACCGACACGCATTAGACGGTAATACTAAATTAAATTAATGATTTAACCCATTACTTCATAGATTTGTTAATTTACTTATTTAATTTGTTAAAAAAGTAACACTTTTTTACTTAATTACACCATTTGAATTCACTAAACTCATTCAACAAATGATTATAATACAATCTCCATATATTCAAAATAAATTTAAAACAAAAGTACCACCGAAAAGTTAACAAAATTTTCTCCAATAAAATATACTACATTAAAAATAATCGTGTCAAACGGGTTAACGAGTTAGAAAAATCTCAATACAAAACACGACCCGTTTATTTATCGGCCGGTTTAACATGTTGACTCAATAATGATCCAAACCCAATACGATCCCACCGGACCCATCTAAACCTACTAATTTTGTGTTGTGTTTCGTGTCGTATCAACAATTACAAACCCTATAATTTCAATATATGGAGTTTTATCATATATATATATATATATATATTTATATTTATATAACAAGTTAAATACTATTTAAGCATATATTGGGTGATTTTTGGGCATGCTATATTTAGGTATTGTTTTTTTTATATAATATATCATCGTCGATAGCCGCGACTCAATTTGAGATTTCGCCAAACCAAATTATGATTTGGAAAACAACTTGCATGAGACAATCTCACTGCCTATGTGGTGATCAGACTCTCCAATGAAAATGAAATAACATATATGATCAGTTTTGTATTAGAAATATAAATGATGTCATATATGTCTTATTTTTATTGGATGGTCTCATCGCATGATATCATAGGTTTTTCTCAATGGCTTGAACGGTGGTTCTTGCTATAGTTTTAAATGATTAGTTATTTTGTTTATAAAAAATGTTGATTAAGCTTTAATTATAAGAGATATTTTTTCTAGATACACACTAATAGAAGGGTGTTAACGTGAATGAGAGGATATAGTTGGCACTTGGCAGCATTGGTCTTTTGAACAAGTCCAAAGACACAACAGCAGTTTACCACTTCTGTTCTGTATTATAGAGATAGAGAGAGAGATTGGTTGTTGGCAGCAATAGTAGATTCTGAAAATGTCTCATCAAACATGAGAAGTCGGTGATTCTCTCAATGATCATTGGATCCTTGAAAACTTCAATCCTTCAATATACTAAACCAATATTTATGATTTATCCCAACTCACATCAACAATCCCAATAACAACCTTATTATTTCATTTCACATCTGATTAGTAATTAACTAATTATATATACAGACAAGAGAGAGAAAGAGAAAGAAAAAGAAACGTTTCAGACTTAACCAAAAAAAAACCCCCCCCATATGAAGAAGGCCAAAAAATGTCCAATCAAGCATATGACTTTATATGTAATGTTGCACGTTTGATCAAGCACAATTGTGAACAGGTCACACCAGAAACTTCACAAAAGAAAAGGTTAACTCACTCGACTAACTTTTAGAGATAAACAAAGGCCATGTGAATTTGATCTTTCACCTTTACAAACAAACAAACCCTAATTAAACCTTTAAATACAACTTCTAATTAATTTCAAACTAATCTTTGTCCTTAATCATTCCGACATCATATATAGCAAGTTTTATATCTCACCATCTTTTTTCCTAATCACCTTTTTAATTTATAGCTACCTTAATTAACTATATATAACTTTTTTTTATTAAACTTTTTAATTAATGATTTTATTTTTCCATCACATCACCTGCTTACCCACATTGTTTGCTCATCATATGACATCAACACTTTTCATAACTAAAAGTCTTAAGTTTATCACAAACTCTTAAATAAGTTTTGTGGGTGTGTTTATTAATTACAACTGAAAATAAAAATAACTAAATTCTATTGAAAAGGGAAAAACTTAATTTCACCTTATAAGGTGAGACTTGAGAGGGTGAAATTAACTTATCTTTTCATCAATAATTTAATTCTTAATTTGTGTTTAGATTCACATAACTTCCTAAAAATTTTAATAAAAATTAAAATTCATTAAAGTCAAACTAAGTTCTCTTTCCCGTGAACACCCTCAATTCAATTGATTAGGTGTATTTTAATTAATTAAGTGATAAATTGGATTTAATTAATAGATTAATCACATATATGGATCGAATAGAAACACAAATATATATAGAGAACATGAATTATAGATGCAAGAACAAATGCCAATATGTGAAGTTGTAACATAAACAATTTGGTGTAACGAAGTCCAATATTATATTATATTATATTAATAAATAACCGTTAAACCAAAAATGTAAGAAAAGCTCACATTCATGATTGAAAGAGGGTGCAGCCTGCAGACAGAGGGTAGTGGGAAAATAAAGTGGATTCCAGAATGAATGAAAGACATATAAGGACAAACTCGTATACCACGACAATAACCTAATGCTATAGCATGATAAAGTCAACCCATGTTGACTCTCAAAAGAATCTAAGAAATCAAACTTAATTCTTAAATCAAATATTATCACATTTGTGGAGAAATTATTAAAGTTCTAATTACTGTTTGAACCAGTTACTAGTATTCATTTCTTGAAGGACTTTTCTTCCGGTTTAATTCTCTCTTGATATGAGGTTTAGTGCAACATACTGGATCACCACCCCCTCAATTTTTTTTTTAAGTTCATTTTTCTTTTTTATCCTTTTTTTCTCTTGAACTTTTCTTTCATTTCTATTTTTTTATCTCCACCATCCATATCATTGTGCAGGTCCATCTCTTCTTTTTTAAAAAAAAAAAAAAATATTTTTTCAATTTATGTTTGGTAAGAAATATTAAAAACTTGGATGAAAATGACAAAAATACCCCCCATAATATTAAGTTTGACTAAACACCAATAGCGGGGCATGTCAATGTCTAATCTTCAAAAAAGTTGTTTTCATCTGTGAATAGCCAAACCCCAAGTATGTTAAGTGTAATTTCCTCATTTAAATATTTAGAAACAGTTCTTTATTAAAAATTTAGAATCAATTTTATAAATAAAACTTTAAATCTAAAACATTTTTAAAATAATATTTAAAAATGAAGATAATTACAAAAAAATTAACATTAGTGTTTTATTTTAAATTTTAAAATAGTAAAAAAAAAATTAAAAAATAAAGATAATTTATAAATTTATAAATAGTTTTTTTCCCACTTGTTCATTTTAAATTTATATTCCATTGAAAATGTCATAAATACCCATTCACCAACTTATATATATATATATATATATATATATATATATATATATATATATTAGGGTGCGGATATTGCCATCCATAAAACTAATTAGTACACAAATGTCAAAAATTTTAAAAATAAATATTACTATAAGTACCCATTCTAATGCCAATAGTGCCCTTATTGAAATGAATATATTCATTTTAATATATTTTATTTGTAACCCCTCTTAAATTATTGACACACCCAATTTATAAAAACAAATCATATTATTTTTGGAATCAAGTCCTATTTTAACGACGGTCCAATTTAGTTTTTGAAAATGTCTCGAATGTAGGAGTCTTATGAAAGGGAAGATGTAGAACTGGATTGTATATGGGGTCCAGAGATTTTCAATATGGAATTCTCTTATATATACATCCATCTTAAAAAAAACATCGATATCTTTACCTATCTTTTTTTTTAAAATATATTATTTTTTTATTGATAGAGTTCATAACTAGACATAAAAGAAAAACAAAAAAAAAGTAAAATAATACCTACCTTGTATGATCCGAGTCATCTGAAAATTCTTTTTCCATTACTTTATTATATAATAATCATGTGATGTGATGATGAGAAAATTTGATACTTGAAATAAAATTAGAGTTTATTTAGGGTTATTATAAAAATTAGGGTTTATCATAATTTTTTTTTCTAATGAAGAGATATAGTCGAAGATATGACTGTAATTAATGAGTGTAAATAATATTTGGTTTATTTTTAATTAAAGTACTTTGTCCTTATTGGTAAAATTCTATTGAGATTCTTTTATAATTAAATTTCTTAATAAAATATGGGTGTATCGATTAGTTTTATGGGTGAAAATATCGTACCCTATATTAAGAATATGAGAGGCATGAGTAGATTAACTCGAGAGCAATAATGACTCACCTCCCTGTCGTTAGTGTTTTACTATTAACTTTAACCGTTGACTAGGTTAAAAAGGTAAAAGACTTAAATACCTCTATTACCCATAATTTAATGAAATCAATTTTTTTTAAATAAATTAAAAAAGGAAAACAAAAGGATATGGATTTCCACTATAGAGAACTGATAAAAAAAATAGAAATTAAAAAACAAAAAACAGAGATTGCAACAAAAAAGATATGGATCTTTACCGTCTATGTTAAGTGTAATTTCTCCCTTTTAAAAATTTCTTTTATATCTCTCTCAAATTTTCTTTTCTCTTAAATATATATATATAAATATAAAAATGAAATCCAATCGATTTTATTTTCAAATAAAAAATCCAATCAAATTTATCTAATTTTGATGTGATTGTTTTTGTGGATGATAAAATTGAATGAAATATAATTGTGAAGAATCCTTAATTTAAGAGAAAATAACACTAAATCTCCCTGATGTTTACCTTTTTATATGCAGAAATAACTTTATCAAAAATTGATTCTCACCTCCTCTACCGTTAGGAATTGACCAAATTTGACTGTTTTTTAGCACTTCAAGAGGTAATATTGTTATTTTAACCTTAATTTATTAACAATAAAAAAATTAAATAGAATAGACTAACTTAGAATTTAACCGATAGGGAGTCATTTGCTTTGTCTTTATTTAAGGAGGGAATTAACCCAAATTTTACTAAAGACTAAATTTGAATTTAAACCAAAATGATATATTTTGCTTCTTCTTCCTTTTTCCCTACTAACATCTCAATATATGTGTTGATAGTTTATTTTTGAGACAGAAACTTTAAAACAAATAATTTAATATTTGCACTCTCAATATCACTAATTGTTATGTATTTTTATCTATATGACACAAACCCAAATAAAAATAAAATTAGTTTTTTTTTTTACTGAGATAATAAGTAACATAAAAATTACTTAGATAATAAAACATTCATATTTAATAATATTTTTTTGTAAAAAAAAATGTTAACTTCATGCAATTAAAAATTGTATATGTTTCTTTTAAATTTATATAAAAAAATACATGATTAAAATTACTCAAAAAAAAATTAGTTGCAACATAGGAATTAGGAAATTGAAAATTTGTTGAATATATGAATAATATAGAAGTGGAAATATATTAATTTTAGGAGAATATTTTGGGAAGGAAACATTTTAAATATAATTTTATGATTTGGTCTTTATTGATGAATAAAAAATATTTAACTTTCTATTTTTAGATATTTTTTAGTTGTTTGGTCACTTTTAAAATATAAATAAAAAAACTTAATGAATCTAATCCGTGTTTCAAAAAAATAAAATAAAAAATCTAATTCAAACCCATTAAATGAAAAATGAAAAAAATATATATACAAAAGGAATCCGTTAACCTATTTTTGAGTTGAATTGTGATACTTACCTATGCTGATCTTTTAAAATTTCGTAATATTTGAGGAAAAAAATGTTGAATAAATCTTTTTCTTTGGGATCTGTGTCAAACAAAAAGGAAAACTCAATAATTTTGAAGATTAATTGATAAAAACAATTTCAAAGAATCGATTGATCGAACAGTCACCCAATATAATAATTTCCTTATGGGAACTCATATATTTTGAAACCCTGAATATATGTTTAATATTCTATTTACATGCCTTAAAATTCTGACGTACTATATAAAAAATGGGATTTGATCTATAACTTGTAACTTTGTCTTACAGAGTACGATTAAAAAAAAAAATGGCCTCACTTTCCTCGTCGGCTCTCTTCTTTTCAAACATTATTCAAGCCCTCAAGAGCCAAAGGTACGTGTTTCTGTTTTATTCATGTCTACATCATTATGTACTTAATGTTTTATGTGGTGTTGTTTTTGTGACACTATCTGTTCTTGCCTTACCGTTGTAATTGTTCATGTCTCTTCCATGAAACTAATTTATTATTCTTCTTTCTTTCATTTAATGCATTAAAAATATGTTTCTTGAATTTGTCATGAACCCCTTGTAATTTACATGAAAGTGGTAAACAAAATAAAAAATAAATAAAGTTTGAATTCGTCTCTATATATTTTTTGGTATCCATTTAGGTCAAATACCAAAGGAGATATAATACAACTCAAATCTGTTTAATGCTAAAATTTGTAAAAATTATTGCCTATAATTTGTTAACTATACCACATAACAAACATGCCATCAAGGTGAGGTATGGATCCAAATCCATTTAATAGTTAGAAAAGTTTTAGTGTCGTTTATATACATCTCTCTTATCATCTCATGTGATATGAATTTTGATTTGATTGGATGTTCACCGTATGATATGATATCAGCAGTCTAGACGCACTAAAATATCTCTTTTCTTGATTATTTTAGGGCAAAAAGCCATGTATTATTGGAAATCAAATTTATGAAAGGAATAATAAATATCTTTCTCTTTCATTAAAAAAAAAACAAATCCGGAAGAGAAAGATATTTAAGAAAAAGAAGCCATGAAAGGTGCAATTTCCAATTACATATAAGTAGTGAATATTGGATTCGGTGGGATTGGGAATTAATGTGGTGTGAGGGTTTTGGGTTGAATATTATTAGAAAGTGTACAAATACAATTTAACAAAGTGGTGCTGCACATTGTGAGGTGTGGCATCAAAGTGAAAAAGAAACGTGGTCGATACAATCGAAACGTTTTCCGAAAAATGCGGCTACTTGCCGCCCTCTTTATTTTGGCATCACTTGTTTACATAAAATGATTTTTAAGCAAAGTCTTTTTTAACTCTTTCTTTCTTTTGAGTTGATTGAAAGAAAAAAAAAACAATACTAATTAAAAAAATAATAATAACACATCAAACAGTTGCAAATATTTGACCCTTTGATGTTATATTATGAATCAGACAGCTTAAATCCTTTTTTTAATCTAGTTTTTAAAATCAACCTTTCTCTCTCAAACCGGTTGCGTATAGAGAAGAAGAGCTGTTTTTGATGAAAAGTCAGCGACTGTTCTCTTCTCTTGTCTTAAAAAAAATAAAACCATTATCCATCACTTTTGTTTTCATTCTTCAAAACCCTGTTCTGTTTGTGTTCTTTGCTTGCATCTCCCAAAAAGAATTTTCTCATCTTACTCCAAGAATTAAATTAACAGTATTGCATGTGTTTAATAATGAATCCATTATTATCTGTCTCTGAGTTGCAGTACTAGTAATTATATTATGTGCAGTTCTGCTGGAGGAGTAGAGATGGAGAACTACCAAGGAGATTTAACAGACATAATTAGAGCAGGAGGAGGAACTACTACTACTACTGGCTCATCTTCATCATCAGCTCATCATCATCAACATATTAATATAATCAATAATTCTCCTCCCAACTGGGATTTAGTACAATTCCCTTGTGTTGATCCATTAAATTATACTTGTACCACCATGGATCATCATCATCGAGACAGTATTTTTGGTGATCCTTTCTCTCATGTTGGAGATCCACTTCTTCATCATCATCACCACCAGCAGTTCAACAACAATATCAACATGTCTGTTTCAGAAACTAGTGCAGCAGCAGCAGGAGGGTTTTGTCAACAAAAAGGTTTTTTTCATGAAGATGATATTATCAAGAGTCCTTGCAATATATTTTCAAGAATTCAGATCTCGCCGTCGTTGTCGCAAAGTCCTAAGCTGATGCCATGCGAATCATCATCACCAGTAGTAACCATGTCCTCGCCTTCTGCTTCTACTTCTTCTCCAAGAGGAATAATTAAGGCGCCTGCTATGCTTACAAGCGACATGATTAATGCTAACCCTTCTAAAAGTACTAGTTGTTTGATTGATAACACTGCACCTCTTCAGATCTCGTCTCCGAGGAATCTGGGTATCAAAAGAAGGTTCGATTTTAATATAACTACTACTATTATTATTATTGTTATTACTAGTTTGAAATTTCTCACCGGTTTCTTTAATTTAATTTGCTTGCATTAATTAACTTAAATATTTAATTGAGTTTATTATTGTCTTAGAATTTATTGAATTTGATTGCGTATAGCTTCATTTGATGTTTAATTGATGTATGAAGAAGAATTAAATTAAATTTCATTTTCTTTTTGAAACTTAGGATTTCATGAAATATGGTAAGATCTAAAATTAGGGTTTGGTATTCAGCACATGTCTGAACAGTAATACATATATGCGTAGATTGATTGATTGTATATGATTTTAGGCCTTGAGATGTGTATTAAGTGTCAGCATAAAGATTCACAGACTTAGCTTTCATGTTACTATCAGAAACCACTTTTCTATGGCTAGATTTTGGCCTTCCAAATGTGCCAAACTTTAGGTTATTCCTAGAACATCAAATTTCTAAACCAGTAATTATCAAAAATTCAACTTAATCCTTCAATTATCAACACATAATTATATATATGTGTGTGTGCAGGAAGAGCCAGGCCAAGAAGACGGTTTGTATACCGGCGCCGGCAGCTGCAAACAGCAGGTCTAGTGGAGAAGTGGTTCCTTCTGATTTATGGGCATGGAGAAAATATGGCCAGAAACCCATCAAAGGTTCGCCTTATCCAAGGTAATTAACCATTGCATTTTTAGCTTAATTAATATTTCTTGTTATAGTAAAACAAACAAAACAAAGACTGGTGATGGTCATATATGAATCTTATTCTAGTACTTTTGTCTGACAAGAATTAATTTTCTACTCATGATCATCAACTTATGTTTATTTCTTAATTTAATTACCATATATTGAAGTAAATGATTGTATGTCCTTCTTAGTCTTGAAAAGCCTTTGATATCTCTAAAGGGAAGAATATTTAATTAGTTATTGCATGAAATTAAAGAAAACTAAAGCTGGCAGTAGTTAATCATTCAGTGTATATTAATATGGGGAGGCACCAACTCCAATTTGTTTATAATTCTAAATGTTTCAGTGCAATTGGTGTTGTTTTAAAACTATATATCCAGGGGGTATTATAGATGTAGCAGTTCAAAGGGATGCTCTGCGAGGAAACAAGTGGAGAGAAGCCGAGCCGATCCGAATATGCTTGTTATTACATATACTTCAGAGCACAATCATCCATGGCCAACTCAGAGAAATGCCCTAGCTGGCTCAACAAGATCACAGCCATCAAAAAACAATAATGCTACTAGTGCTGCTGCTTCAAAGAACTCATCAAGTTCTCAAACTCAAAATAACACAACAAAGGAAGAAGTGAAGGAGAACAGCAATGATACTATGTCTCCAATTGTTGGAGGAGGAGGAGGTAGCTCAAGTACTGCTGCTTCTGTTAAGGAGGAGTTTGAGGAAAACATTAATGACCATAAGCAATATGAGATTGATCAAGATGCTGATCTTCATCGTCATCATCATCATCAATTTAGTACCATTGATGGGTTTTCACAGATATACAAGCCTGCACTGCCAGATGATGATGACATTATTCACTCAAACCAATCTGAGGATTTCTTTGCTGATTTGGGAGAGATAGAGACTGACCCTCTTAACCTTTTATTCACTCAAGGATTCAGTACAGGAGTTGATGGGCAGAAAGAAAGCAAGGCATTGGATCCATTTAATCTGTTTGATTGGTCAGCAACAGCAGGGGATGATACTACTCACAACAACAACAATTCATTTGGAGATCGAGAAGCCAAGAGGGGTTTATAACAAGACCTTGAAGAATCATGCATTTACAAGTAATTCTACTACCCCACATTAAAAAAAAAATAGAAGAAGACTATATTTAATGTAAGTTTATTTTTGTGGTGCAAAATTTTATTCAAGGTCATGCTATAAACCTTTTGTCATTTCTAGGTTTGAATTAAATTTTTCATGTGGGGGTTGTTGATTTGTTACTTTCAACTTTCTAGGGTTCTTTTTTTTCTTGTTATTTACCAGAACAGTCAGGAGTAGGAAAAAGAAGAGTAAAAAAGAGAAAGAGAGAAAGAGAGAGAGATAGAGAGTGCTGGTTGATTAGAAGCAGAAGCAAGGAGTGGCCACATTCCTTTTGGAATAATTGGTGGATGGGACAGAAAGCTGAGAAACAGAAGGTTTCAACAGTTAAAAAACAAGTACATCCATCAGACATGACTCGAAAGCTCAGTGCAGCAGATTGATTTTTGGATGGGACTTGCCCTTTCAGTGGAACAAATTATTTTAACCAACCCCCCACCATCCAACCCTTTTCCTTTCCTCATCTGCCTTCCCCCATTCATTTTTATTTTATTTATTTTTTTTTTAAAAGTCAAGCTTTGATTGCTTTGATGGGAAGACATTAATGGGAGAAGATTACTAGAGGAAATAAATAAATAAATTTATATACACTAGAAAAGCTTGCTTGACTATTCCCATTAGTCTTCTCTAGGGAAGTGCACATGTGCAATGCTGATATGCTTTCGGTTTCTCAGCTTTCTGTTTCTTATTTATCCACCAAACTTGTGTTTATTTAATTATATTTGAGATTTACTTGACTTATTTTTGTTTAGCTGTTAATGAAATATTGGAGTTAAAAGAAAAAATTAATTATTATTCAGTCTTATAGCATATATGGTTTCGACTCTCTTTATTTGTAGAACAAGTTTATCATTTAATCACGTGAAGAAATATTATTTTATTTCTGTCAATGCATGAATTGGGTTGATGAGCTTGTTTCATGCCATTTTTATAGCTGCAATTGCATATTTATTAATTAAGAATGCAACTCTTAATTAATCCCACCTGTGTTTAAAAAAAAAAAAAAATTAACCAACATAGAATCAAGCAACATGGAGGCCCTGTTCTTATTCTCTTAATTTGGACATGCTATTATAAAAAAAAAAAAAGAAACTTAAATTCTACTTCCTCATGTGACTCATTTTCTAAGATTTTGATCCTCTATTGATCTGATGATTAAGTGAGGTCAGTAAAAAAATAGATCAACAGAGGATCCAAATTCCATTTTCTTATCCAAAACTTAAGAAATAAAAAAGAAAAAGCAAAAGAAATTACCATCTACTTTCTATATTAGATACTTGAATGAATTAATTATTTCGGTACAATCTTTAGTACGGTGCAGATTAACTTTTTTTTTTCGAGCTATTACAAAATTAGAAAATGGGAGAAAAAGATAATAATGACTCGATCTCACAATTTCATTGATGTGAATGTGAGAGACTTATCACTTAACTAACAATAATTTCATCACATAAGGATAATATACAACTCATTGAGTCTTTTTTTTTTGAAGTATTACACCGTTACAAATTCGGGGTATTTTTAGTAGCGGGACTCGAACCCACAATTTTATAATGTATGTGTGAAGAATTTACCACTGGATCAATCTCATCTCGTTAGCTCTTGAGTCCTTGTAATCATTAAGAGTTAGATTTCTAATTTCTTAATTGTCAGCTTATTACACCCATAATTTAATGCATCACTAACAATAGCTGAACTTGATTGGCTTGATCGAATTGATTGAACTAATGAGCAAGTAAATAACAAAAAATTCTACCACTGGCCCCACCCCAAAAAGGAAAAAACAAGTGCTATTTGGGTTTCGAAGAATGAAGATGTTCATTATTTTTTTCATTTTCTTCTGAGTTATAATTAATTTAGTTCTCATTATAGATAGAAAAGTTTTTTTTAAGTGTTATAATAACTATTATAATAAGAATGTTGAGACCTACCGAGATCAAATAATATATGTGCAGTCCGGATATCTGCTCCCATAACGGGAGATAACTACTCTTATAAGTCCGGAAGAAAACTCCCCACACATACATTGTGAGATTTGAACCCCTCACCACCTATATGGAAAAGAGGTGCACTACCAGCTCTGCTAAGAGGTGATATGTATATATGAAAATGTTTTCTCTTCTTAATTATACCGTGGTGTTAAAGTTTATTATTATTAATTAGTATGTATTGATCGTATGGAGCACTAGCATGATCGAGATTTCAGAAAAAAAAATGTGGTCAAATTAGTGGTATAGTCCATAAGCAGAGTGCATTTCACCTTTTATAATTTACAATTATATATTTAAATTTAAATCCTAAGTTAGTGCTAATCATACCTCTCAACCAGGTTGAAGACTCAAATTCAGATCTCTTCTTCCCAAATATATATAATGAATCTCTCATAAAGGATCCATTATTTTAATTTCAGTAAGGACCACCAGGAAATCATATTGATTTGAATGATTTTTTATATGAATTTTTTTGTAGATGACAAGTTCATCTAAATCTACCTATAAATAAAATTTGAAAAAATTTCAAACACTAGAACTATTTATCTCTATTTTTTTAAAATATGAATGCATCGAAAAATGAATAAAATATAGGAAAATTCAAGAAAACTAGTTCTAGTACTTAAAAAATTCTCAAATTTTATTCATAGATAGATTTCGATAAACTTATCATCCACAAAAAAATTCAGATCAAAATTTATTCGAATCGATGTGATTTTATGGTGGTTCTTACCAAAATTAAAATAAGGGATCCTTTACGAGAGATTCACTATATATGATATATATATATATAATTCATACCTGAATACTTAAATGACATGAGTTTGATAATTAAAAAAACACGAGTTTATTGGGAATATACATAAATTATATAGTCTTCTTATCCTATTGTAGCTTTTTCTTTATATCAATATACCAATATTAACATATGAGATGTTTAAGGTATAAATATATTTTGGGATACAAAGCCACAAAAAAAAAAAATCCATGACAACATATGTCTAAAGGTACATAAAAATAAAATAAGCCCAAAGTGAACAAATATAATACATTGTATAGTGTTACAATTTGTATCGAAGTCAGCTCATAAGATGATATTTACTATAGGTATTGTAAATTATGAGTGTTTTCTATATTAAATCTATCAAAACACATTTCAGGACCTTGTTTGTAATGTTGAAGAAAAATAAAAATAATACAAGCCAATAAGATGAAAATAGAGCAAACACAACCACAATAAAATAGACAAATAAATTTTGACCATGGTTAGTCAAATTGGCTACATTCGCAAATGCTATAAATTTAAATAGATAGAAGAAGTACCTAAAACACTTACCTAGTCCCTTACCTTTCTATCCGTAATCTTAATATTATCAACCTCACCCACCCTAAACCTATAGGCCGGATATCTCTCTCTAATGAGATTCATAAATCTCTGCTGATTTGTAGTGATCACGGTCCTTGTTAGTTCTTGTTACTTTCTCTCATAAGTATTTCAAAGATTTCACATTATCGGACTTGGTAACCCTTTTTTGTCACAATCAAAAACATTACAATAAACAACCTATTTGTAGAGAAAGTTTTCCCTTTCCTTGTAGGACTAGATTATCCCTAATACTAAAAGACTTCCAAAACAAATTCTAAATAAATAAAGAAATAACTAATTATTTTCCTTAAACCAAATATATAGGGTTCATTTTTCACAATTGGAATTGTATTAATCATCCCACAGAGGCAATTTTTTTTTTTGAGACAAATTCCCAAATCCCAACAATAGATAACTCACCGTCGGCCATAAGTTCCTTGACCACTATAACATTAGTGAAAGCTATCAAATTTTACATAGCTATATTAATCCACAGCACCTCAATTGAGGAGTGAATTTTTCTAGAAGAATAAAAATAAAATGAACTAATATGTGAGTAGCCAGGAGTTCCTGGCAACACATGTCAAGAGATGACATTACAGCTATGGATACTTTATTCCTCTCTTGGTAAGGGGAGAAAGTTTCACTAAATTTATTGGGAAATAGTGACCTTAAGTTCTGTCAAATCCATCAACTTTAATAAAAATTCCAAATCCATTCAATTGAAAGTCACTTCGATAGAGAAAAAAGAACAGTCTAAAGGGTGTTTTTTTTTTTTTCACATTCTTTGATTGACGTGCGTGAGAGAGTCATTATGTATTTAAAGGAATTTTGGCTGCTAATGGAGTTATGGGCTTATGGGAGATACTGTAGTCATGATTTTGAAAAGAAAGAAATGAAATTAGTTGATGAAATGCAGCATAAAGCTTCATAACTATTTACTCTTTTGAAACGTTAGGTTAAGTGATCATGGTCATAAGTAGTAAATGTTAATGCTATCTTATCAAATAATCCAAAAAAACATGCACATGATACATCATTTCTATCTTTTCATTGTCTGGCCAAATTATTATTATGTGTAAGTTGTCCCATCATTACTAATTAGTATGTTTATAATATCACGAATTAGTGCTCATATCAATTATTTATTTTCTATCTTTGCATATTCAAATATAACAGAATTACACAACTTAATGATGATTTTTCACTGGTGTAGTGGTGTAATAATTAGGGGGGCTCTATTACCAAATATAACAGAATTACACAACTTAATTATGATTTTTCACTGGTGTAAAATTAGGGTGGCTCTATTACCGCCGAACAAAAAAGAGTTCTCTCCCCCGTACATCTTTGAATGTAATTTTTAATCTCATATATATTCCTTTTCCTGTAAGTCCGCACTTATAGAATTATATAAGAACATTAAATGTGAGCCATTTATTTTACATATTTTGACTTGGTATGTACTTGTCAAAACTTTTTTATAAATGAGTGGCTCACATTCAATGTCCTTATATAATTCTATCAGTGCGCACTTATGTGAAAATTATTGTGTATATATATATACATAAATTTTCAAGTCAGTATGCACCGGTATAATTTCATCAGTGTGTTGGATGTGGACCATTAGATTTTCCTATTTTGACTCAAAGTGTATGCACTTGTCAAAATTTCTCCATAATCAGTGGTCCATATGCAACGCATTGATATAAGTTATATCAGTGCGCACTGAGGAGAAAATGACTTATATATATATATATATATATATATATATATATAAAAACATATACGCGCGCGTACGAGGGTAGTTCTCTCATAAGGGATCCCCTATTTTAGTTTCAGTAAAGACTTTAATGAAATCACATCCATTTTTATGAATTTTGATCTGAATTTTTATGTGGATAATATGTTTAATGAAATCTACATATGAATAAAATTTTTGAAATTTTGAAGCACTATAACTATTTTTCTTGAATTTTTCTAAATTTTGTCAATTTTTCGATGCCTTCATATTTAACAAAATCGGGATAAATAGTCTTAGTGTTTGGAAAATTCTTAAATTTTTTTGATCGGTAGATTTTATTGAACTTATTATCTACAAAAAAATTCGGATTAAAACTTATAGAAATCGATGTGAATTCATCAATTATTTAATTTCTATCTTTGCATATTCAAATATAACAGAATTACACAACTTAATTATGATTTTTATCTGGTGTAGTGGTGTAATAATTAGGGTGGCTCTATTACCGAATATAACAGAATTACACAACTTAATTATGATTTTTCACTGGTGTAAAATTAGGGTGGCTCTATTACCGCCGAACAAAAAAGAGTTCTCTCCCCCATTCATCTTTGAATGTAATTTTTAGTCTCATATATATATATATATATATATATATATATATATATATATATTTATTTATTTATACGCGCACGCACGAGAGTAGTTCTCTCATAAGGAATCCTCTATATTAGTTTCAGTAAAAACTTTAATGAAATAACATCCATTTTTATGAATTTTGATCTGAATTTTTGTGTGGATGATATGTTTAATGAAATCTACCTATGAATAAAATTTGGGAATTTTTGAAGCACTATAACTATTTTTCTTGAATTTTTCTATATTTCGTCAATTTTCCGATACCTTCATATTTAACAAAATCAGGATAAATAGTCTTAGTGTTTGAAAAATTCTTAAATTTTTTTTATCGGTAGATTTTATTGAAATTATCATTTACAAAAAAATTCAGATTAAAATTTATAGAAATTGATATGAATTCATCAAGATTCTTTCCGAAATGAAAATCAATGATCCCTTATAAGATAACTACTCATATATATATATATATATGAATTAATAAAAATTTAAAAAGACATACATTATGATTAAAGGATAAAAATTACTTTCTACTCCCAAATAACATATAACCATTTTATCACAAACACTACATATTAGGTTTAAAATCAAAACCAGTATCTTAGAGATATTATCATTTTCCTCCTAAGGTTTGGTATATTGGTAAAGTTGCTCCATATAGTTTCAATAATGGTCAGTCTACCCTCTGGATTGCACAATATAAAGCAATATCCCCTTTACCGTCATGTTTTCCGTTAAAAATGTGAATCCTAACATTAAAAAGACATCTTTACCTTTGAATAGTTGAGGCTGTTGCAAAAATACATGTATGTCCCTATCTAATTATTTTTCCTCTCTGACACACAATTTAATGAAAATAAAAAGAGATGGATCTCTGTCGTCCATATCCGTCCATCTTTTAGATGGACGAATGGAGATCCATCTCTTTTATAAAAAAATAAAATAAAATTAGAGAATATATTTTTTAAAAATCGTGGAAATCCAACCAAAAAAAATTTAAAATTTAAAAATGGATTTGGTGGAGATCCATTTGAGATATATGATGGACGATCGAAATCCAGGTTAGATCTCCACCAAATCCAAAAGAACAAAAAAACAAAAAACAAAAAATTAACCATGGATTTGGTCGAGATCCAAATCGTTCATCATCTCAAATGGACAGGTTGGATCTCCATCAAATCCATCTCAAATGATCTCTCCATGGAGATCTAAGATGGATCTCCAAGAACGCCACCCATGCCTCTGAACCTCGCAACCCTATCCGTCACAAACAAATGAATAAAAACTCAAGAACTTACCTTGAATCCTCTGTCTGTAGAGAGCACACATTCCACACAAACAAACAAATAACAACTTCTCAAACAAAGACTTATGCAAGAACTTTCAAAACAAGTTTCTGTATATCTCTCAATTATTCAATTATGCGTATGAAGACTTAAGTCTCTGTCAAACAAAACGTATACTAATATATTATGCCTTATAGGTGTTTAAATGAATTAAACAACTTATATTTATCACCTAAATATATCACTAATAAAATTTAAATAACCTAGATGTGCATACAACGTTCATTCACCCTCCTAGGTTGATAAGTAACTCATTCTCATATAAATAAAATTCTACCAAAATAATCATGTTATAAAACATTCCATAAATTCATGTCTATTATAGATAACATGCTCATATCATAGAAATCAAACTCATAACAGTCCAATTCACTAGCATACACATTTATACTAAGTGTATTCACACTCTCATATCCAATATAATTGTCACAAGTAAACAATATACCAAATATCTTAGTATATATAATATACTCAAACAATAAACCAGTTGGAAATAATATATATAAATCATGTATGGAAACCAAATCTAATAGGAAACTCAAACACAAAGTTCAATACATGCTCTTACTAGCTGTAAAATACAATGTAATTAATATATAAATAGTTTTTAATAATTAAAAATATAACTTAAGTTTCCAGAAATATCAAAAAACATATCCTGAAGTGAAATAACCAAAGAGATCAAAGCCATTCACACAAGTAGAATACACGGGCTTTTATACCTAAAACACCCTTTTTCTCAAATATCACTTTGATAAAAATAATATAATTATATGAAAATAATCCTATTAATTTTCTCTTTAAAATGAGTACAATATTGACTATCTAAGTCCACAAGAACATTGAGTTTGAAATTACTCAAAGACTAGGAAGAATTCTTTAAGTGTCCAATTTTATGATTGGCTTATTTCGTTGACAAAATCACAATTGTGTTTCAATGTGTAAGGGTAGCTTTAGGTTTAAAGAGCTTCCATTATCAAATGTCATTGGACTCTAAGTGCTTCAAGGAAGGTAGATTACTTGACTCTACTCTTAGTTGAAGAGGTTTAGTTGCACACACTCACTAGCATGCATTACTATTTGTTATGCATCGAATTCCTTTGATTACATGTTTTCTGCATGACTCTGTCTTGATGCATTTTTTTCCATTCATTACACCCCACACTTGCACATCATGCATTTACGATAGTGTGTTGTGTTTACTTGAAAAAGAGAATTTTTCTCTTAACCGCGGTGCAGGTCTCTGGATATGCACCTGCCTAAGCCGCGGTCCCAACAACGGTTGGTTCCAGAAGTTGCACTTTTAAGGCACCGCGGCCTGTGCATATTCATGTATAGCGGTCTCTACCGCGGTATTCTCCAGAAGTCCCATGTTGCCTGTACCACGGTTTATGCACCTGCATGCACACGCATTCCCAACAACGGTGTTGTCCAGAAGGTGCACTATTGTGTGTACCGCGGTCTGGACAACATGCCCGAAGCTAGATGATGTTTGAATTGATGATTGTAGGCCCAAGAATATAGAGTTTACAACTTAAAAACTCGAAGTGTCATAGAATCATCAAATGTTGTCATTGATGATTGTAGGCTCAAGAATGTTGTCCATGCTGAGGATGTTTGTGAGAATGATAACTTTCCTTTGAGGGAGTGTGGTGAGACTTCAAGTGATTTGAAGTCAAATCATAGTGAAGAGGATGATCAACCTCTTAAGAGCGATCCACTTTTGGACTCTAATGAACATGCTCCATGGTTTAGGAAACTCCATGATAAAAATGATATCATTGGAGATGACAATGAGAGAGATGGAACTAGGTGTCAAATAGCTAATCAAATTAGTTATACTTGCTACACCTCTCAAATAGAACCCAAAAAGGTTGGTGAAGCATTGAATGATGAATTTTGGGTTCTTGCCATGTAAGAAGAGCTAAACCAATTTGAAAGAAATGAGGTTTGGACTCGAGTTCCTAGGCCTAAGAATACCAATGTTATAGGCACAAAATGAGTGTTTAGGAACAAATCAGATGAAGATGACAACATTGTGCACAACAAGGTTAGGCTTGTGGCACAAGGATACTCTCAAATTGAGGGTATTGACTTTGAGGAGACATTTGCTCCTGTTGCCTGTATTGAGTCTATAAGGCTTCTTTTGTCCATTTCTTGTGTGTACAAGTTCAAACTACACCAAATGGATGTGAAGAGTGCCTTCCTCAATGGCTTCTTGCATGAGGAAGTGTTTGTTGAATAACCCAAGGGGATTGTGGATCCACACCACCTCAATCATGTCTATCACCTCAAAAATGCACTTTATGGGTTAAAACAAGCACCGAGGGCTTGGTATGAGCGCCTCACTCTCTATCTTGTTGATAATGGCTACTCAAGAGGTAGTGTAGACAAGACCGTTCATCAAGTGCAACAAAGATAAGCTTTTCATAGCTCAAATCTATGTTGATGACATTGTGTTTGGTTCCACCAACGTGTCCAAAGTATAACAATTTATTGATGTCATGTCTCTTGAATTTGAAATGAGCATGGTTGGTGAACTAAATTACTTCCTAGACTTGCAAATTAAGTAAATGCATGATGAGATTTTTATATCCCAAGCTAAGAATGCAAAGAACCTAGTGAAGAAGTTTGGCCTTGAAAATGTCAAACATTGTGACACACCCATGAGTACCACCTTGAAGCTAAGCAAAGATGCTAGTGGTATGAGTGTTGATCAAAGCTTATATCGGGGCATGATAGGTAACTTGCTCTACTCGACCGCAAGTAGGCCTGATATTGCTTTTAGTGTGGGTGCTTGTGCTAGGCATCAAGCTAATTCCAAAGAATCTCACCTTATTGTGGTAAAAATGATCATTCGGTTTGTGAATGGTACCTCAAATCATGGGATTTGGTACTCCTTTGACACTAATCCAAGTCTTGTTGGATTTAGTGATGCCGATTGGGCGGGAAAATTGTGATGATAGGAAGAGTACATCGGGCGGTTGCTTCTTTCGAGGAAACAATTTGGTGTCTTGGTTTTGCAAGAAGCAAAACTCAATTTCCCTATCCACTGTCGAGGAGGAATACATAGCCGCCGGTATTGTTTGTACTCAACTGTTGTGGATGAAGCAAATGCTAGCCGATTATGGCTTAGAGCAATGCACTCTCACTTTGTTTTGTGACAACATGAGGGCCATAAACATTTCAAAGAATCTCATCCAACATTCTAGGACAAAGCACATTGACATTAGACATCATTTCATTAGAGAGTTAGTTGAGAGCAAGACTATTGTATTAGAGCATGTGGGAACGAATGACCAATTAGCGGACTTGTTTACAAAGCCCTTAGACACCCTTAGATTTTGGAACCTTAATAAGTCTATTGAGATTTATCATTGTGCTTGAAATGGTATGTCTTGACCCCATATGGGGAGCTCAAGCAAAGAGAGCAAATTGGTGTAAAATTGCATTATGTTACATTGATATATTTTATGCTCCTTTATTAATTGCTTGAGATGATTGGTTGTACATATGCTTATGTTATTTTCTTAATACGTGTGAAAATTGCTTTTCTTGCAATTCATGTCATATTTATGTTCAAACATGCATTTTTTGACTAGGAGATATACTTTGGAAGTACATCTTGAATGACCTATAATTGATTTCCATGACATGATGATTTTATTAATGACATGCCTTAAGTTAATATGCATGAAGACACTTTTGATTGCTTAAATATGAATGCAAAAATATGTATGAAAAAGCAAATGAGAAGACTAAACTCAATAAGGACCTTGTGTCCATTCAATAAATAAGGATGTCTCATCCAAATTTAGTCTTCTCTCTCTCTCTCTCTCTCTCTCTCTCTCTCTCTCTCTTTATTAGTTGAACAAGGCTACTATCATACGAGTATCTTACCCGAAAAAATCAAAAAGGGTGCAAAAGTCATTCATGTCTTGTTCGCTTATAAAGTTTGATATAGTTGCTCTTTAAATTGAATTTCTTATAAAATCTATATCGTTGCTTGAAATCATGACAAAGGGTGAAAACTAGTTTGAATTCTTTTTGAAAACCTTTGTTGATTGCTTTGCTAAATACCATTGTTTTGAACTTGAATGCAACATGTCTTGCATGTAAAGCATCGTGTCACACATTTTAATAAAATAAAACTCCTTGAATTTCTCTTACTTAATTGAGTTGCATAAAGTTGCTTATAAGATTATGCATATGTATTTGTGCTGTAAGCTCTCCTTGCCAAAAGCTTACCTATTGAGGAGGACTCCCTTTGCCTATCTCATGACAAAAAGGATGAGTGAGCAATAGTGGTTTCCTTGGCATCGTGTTTAGAGGGAGTTGAGATCATGATGAGGGAGAGTTAAGAGCGATCATTTAGGGGGAGTATTGTATTGCATAGCATGATTACATTATTCGATTGTATTTGATCAATTTATCGAGGATGCAATGTTGGTTTTTTTACTTATGTTTATTGAAAGCACCTCTCACACACTTGTTCTTGGAAGGTATTTTTGTTTGTTTTGTTGATTGTGTGTAGGTTGAAATTTATTCTACAAGCTTTGGATTGACTTAAAGATGTTCAAGACTTAGATTATAGGCCTTATTGTAATGTTGAAAAATTTTGTTGACCGACTTTCTTTTGTAATTGTGAGCGGTGGTTTTATCACGAAATAGCCAAATGGGGAGATTGTAAGTGCATCACTTTATGATTGGCTTATTTCGTTGACAAAATTACAATTGGGTTTCAATGTGTAAGGGTAGCTTAGGTTCAAAGAGCTTCCATTATCAAATGCCATTGGACTCTAAGTGCTTCAAGGAAGGTAGATTACTTGACTCTATTCTTAATTGAAGAGGTTCAGTTGTACACACTCACTTGCATGCATTACTATTTGTTATGCATCGAATTCCTTTGATTACATGTTTTCTGCATGACTCTGTCTTGATGCATTTTTTGCCATTCATTACACTCCTCACTTGCACATCATGCATTTAGGATAATGTGTTGTGTTTGCCTGAAAAAGAGAATTTTTCTCTTAACCGAGGTGCAGGTCGTTGGATATGCACCTTCCTAAACCGTGGTCCCAATAGCGGTTGGTTCCAGAAGTTGCACTTTTAGGGCACCGTGGCCTGTGCACATGCATGTATAGCGGTCTCTACCGTGGTATTCTCCAGAATGCCCATGTTGCATGTACCACGGTGTGTGCACCTTCATGCACAACAGTCCCAACCTCGGTGTTGTCCAGAAGGTGCACTGTTGTGTGTACCGCGGTCTAGACAACATGCCTAAGCCACGGTCTACCTAGCCGTAATGATGAGATTTAGTTGCATGTTTTCAAAAAGACGTCATTTAATCTAGGGCTTGATATATATAGACCCTTTCCCCTTCCTAGCCTCTTTGGAAATTCATAATTAAAAAAAAAAAAAAAAACCTCCATCTTTAGAGCTCAAGAGTGTCTTGTAAGAAAAGCCACCAAGATTCAATTTTTCTTGACCAAAACCTAAATACCCATCTTTCATTCATGATTCAAACATCATCTAGCTTCATCTAGGATGTTTTCTTACATGGGTTTGCATCAAAACACATGACTTGGTAAGTAGAACACCATCTGTATTCATTTTTGTGTTCTAACTTAGCAAGATAGCTCTTTTATGTCTTGTTTGCATCAAGTTTGAGTTTTTATCTTTAAGATGAGATATTTGTGTGTTTGTTGGGTTTTGTATTGTGATAGCTATTGCATCTAGGTTTGCCTTTATTTCATATAGCTAAGTTATATTTATGTCATATAAAAACATGATATCTAGGATTGTTTGAACCATTCATCAATGACTAGATAAGCATTAAATGTGTTGACATAACATTTGTGCATGTAGAATATTCTCATATTCACATTATGTTGCATATCTCTTCTCTTAAGAGTTAAGTCTTGTATGTGCCGTGGGTAGTATACAAGCAAGAGCCTAAAATCACTATTAAAGGCTTGCGGCTAGTAAGAACGGATTAGTAATTGATTGGGTGTGGTGCGGTCAACCTAAGTTGTAATTGTTTTTGCAAATATTGGATTTAAGGGTTCGATTGACAATTAGGCCCGTGAGTTTTTTACTCTATTAGGGCTTTCTCACATAAAACAAATCATTGTGTCCTTCTTTTATATTCCGCACTTTGTTACAATTATTGCTTGTTTTAGAGGTTAGGGGTTGTTGAGATGAAAATGACGATTAATTTGGTTAAAACCTATTCACCCCCCTCTTCTAGGCTAGTTTAATCATTCTTAGAGTATTTTCAAATTCTATTCAAACTATGAATCAATACGTTTACATCATATATTTAGATAACTAAAAATAAATCCCAATTACAGTACTGTTAACAGTGTTTTCTGGTAAGGGACCAAAGGAGAATTTTCTAACAAGGAGTTACCTAGAAAGATTAATCCAGATATCCAGGTAACCAGCGAGATCGGTACCACTACCTAGATGGAACCGATACTTGACAAGGTCTGGACCTCGACTACCTATCTATCTAGATAGAACATCAGCTCCGCGAGCTAACGAAGGCACGTATCTCGCTCTACTGAAGCTCCTAATACCAACTTAGGACCGACACGACGATAACTTGCACGCCCAGCACCCCGTAAGTACCTTGACATCAATCAAGGCATCTGGTACCTCGATACCCACCTTGGTACTACCTCGACTTCCACCTGATACCTAGTACCTCGATGTATATCCGGATCCCCTTCAAGACAAGTACCATACCTGCTAGGCAATACGAAGATGATCATCACCCCTCCATCAAGAAATAGAACAAGCTCCACCTCATCGGGATTGGAGTGATATATCAGCACCTCGTTCCTCCAATGTTCAGAGTCAGAATTTCCCTCCAAGCTCCACGAAGAAAGAAAGTTGACTCCATCGCCATTATAAAACGCCATTAATAAGACCAAATGGTCAACCTAATCAGCATATGAATTCGACAGTAATTAACGGGATCAAATCCCGCACCTTCAGCCCCACTCAGTGTTTTTCAACGCTTAAAATATGACTCTTAATAATCCTCATGAAGAGGACCGGATTTTGAGGGGATCTTGGGAGAACTATATATACAGCTCTGAAAGGTAAGAGTGGGGAGGATTTTTTGGGTTCCAGGGAAGAGAGAGTTTTTTTCATCACCAGAACAGAGAGATCATTTCCGGTAGAATTCCCTTTTGAAATTCTTCGAAGCCAGTGAGAGTCCATTGACGATCATCGGAAGGAAATATCCACTTATCAACATAAACGGAGGTTCTGCCTTCATCCTGTGTAAGAGTGAAGAGAGATTTAGGTGTGAGGAGAGTCTGAATTGTAACGATACTACTGATACCCATTTTAAAATAAACAATGTTATTTCATATCTCATTGATCCTTCTTATTCTGCTCCTTATTTACATCCATCTACATTACGAGGAAGGATCCCGGTACCGAAGGTACCTATCCCGCTACTGGCAACCGGTAGTGGGTGAGGGTGCTAACCAAGATTTCGCTCCCTGAGTGGTTTTTTTGTTAACAAGTACAAAATCAGCGATGATGTTTATATACATCTAAACATGACCTGACAGTGTTTGCATATTCAAATAATATGTTGAATCAATAATCAATCACACACAATACGACCTATATGCTTCTATATGCAATACATACTTACATACCTCATTGTCATAGTCAATACTCATCCTTATATCTTCTCTTTATCAAGTCTTACTTGGTGTTTTCACATGTAATCTTCATCCATCTTCATATCAACTTGAACTTGATACTCTTCTTCTTCTTCAACTCTTAGACGTATAAAACTAAACTAATCCTATTACAACCATATAAGCATGTGTTGAACATGGAATTAGATAACACATTGACTCAAGGAACCACAAATCTTCCCTATCGTCAATTCCATGGAAAAACATCCATGAAAAATAAATACAAACAATATCTAACCTAACAAGACACAAGAGTTGAAAAGAAACATAATAACCTGCATATCAAGTAGACAAATCAGAAAGTTCGGGAACTTAAACCAAATTCACTCTCAAGTCAGTAGACATACTTGCTTCAGACAACTCGTTCCATACATTTGCATAAGTATAATTATGCCTATACAAATACTCCCCTTGGATATCAGCTAGGGAAATAACACAAAAACAAACACTCCCCCTAAATATCAACTAGCGAAACAAGTAATACTGCTTGAACTTTTTCAGCTAGAGAAATAACACAAAAACAAATACTCCCCCTAAAAAAAAATACACACACACACACACACTTACTTTTCATATCTCTCTCTCTTTTTATCATGAATTGACAAAGATTCATACATCTTCTACTTATAATACTACTTGTTAAAATAAGCATAATTTAACAATAGCTTATGAAGATATTAAAAACAATAACACATGTCAAGATCAACAAATATATTAAATAATGAGATAATAAACTAATTAATTTCAATTCCAAGAGTCCTCAACTTCATATAAGATGAAGTATAATAATGCGCTAATGCTTCTTAAACAATATTTTCTATCAAATTAAATTTCTAACATCTTAATGGTGTTCCTAACTCTCTATTCACTAGAGTAAATAAATAATAAGGAAATATCTCTTATCTCATTACTAATTGCGAATCGGTTTCTACTCCATCTTTTTCACTGATTCTTACAAACTCTGTTTCTAGCTCATCATCTTCAACTACACCATCTACATGTTCTTCAACTTGAGTCGCTTCATCATTTTCTATATGGTTTTCTTGAGGATCTTTCAAGATACACATTCAGACACACATAGAGAGAGATATAGAGGAGAGTTTCTTCTTGAAAAAAAAAGGACACGTACATCAACGAGAAGGATTGGAGAAATTATGTGGAGATACCGAACACCATACAGATATTACATGGTTTCTTCTATTTTCTTCTTATATACTTTGTTTTTCCTTCTTGTCATGAGTAGCTAAATATTTAATCATTCACCCTCTTCTTTGAGATGTACTATTTGGAGAACAATTGGTGTATGAAAAATTGATGGAAGATTTTACACCAAATGCCTAACTTTCTTTTTAGCAAGAAAGTGAAAATTACAATTGCTTCAATGACTCTTCGTAATTTCATAAGAATTAATTATACCAAAAATCAAGAGTTCGTGCCATATGATGATGATGATGATGAGATACTCCTAAAAGAATGAGTAAATGAAAGAGAAAAAATTGGAGAAGAACATAGTACAAATTCATTAAATGAAAGTGAGATGGATGAGGAACGCAATCAAATTGCAATTCTTCTAATGCACCGAGAGTAATTAAATTAGGTTATTTGTTTTGATTTTCATTTGATGTTGAAATTGTGTCTAAAACTAATCTAACAACCTAAGGGGTGGTGAATCGGTTGGTTATTAATTTAATTACCAATTTCTCGATTAATCAAATTAAAAAGCAAACAACAATAAAAAATCAAGTAAAAATGTAGAAAATGAAAACACTTGATTTTACGCGAACCCCCCAAAGAGAAAAAACAACGAGACTAGTCTCGCTAGCCACTTAGTCATAGAAATCCATTATAAGATAGTTTAATTACATCCAAAGTTGACAACATAGTCATACTTCTCAAAAATCGTAACTTAAACCTATCTACCCATCGGGCATGTTATAACGGCTCTTGACAATTGCTAGTACAACCACTACTTGTTGCTAAAAGACTAAAACAAAAGAAGAGATTTAAAAATCTAAGTGAACATGAAATGCAATTTTCAATGCATACGACGCTAGCCAAACATAATATTCTTAACTAGATGAGGTTATAACTACCCAAACATCCTAGTTATAAACTAACCCCTAACTATCTCCATATTACTTCAAATATACATTAAAAGTGAAGTAAAAATAGAATAAGAACATTAAATGAGATATGATGATGTTCTTACCAAATACATGGAGATGAGATAATAACCTATGAATGTAGATGACTTAGATGTTCATGGGTTAGGGGATGGAGAGTGAAAGGTGAGATTTGTTTGCTTCTCACTCTATAAAACCCTAACTTATATCCCTAAACACTTTAGGTTTCGTGTGTTGTGATGAATGAAGAGACTAAGTGATGTATATATAGGGCTCTCGCAAAACACTATTGTTTTGCGAAAAAAAAACTCTTGTTGTCGGGACCACAAGTCGCTCCACCAGCCAATGGAGCTAGGGCACAAAACCAATGCGAGCTCTCCATCGCGATCACAGGTCATGAAACCACTTCGCGACACACAAAAGTTAAGGAAAATGTTTTGCGGCCTTATCCCTAACCACTGGTTGTAGGAACCCAGATACCGAAACTTATTAGAAAAGATCTACGATCACTGGTTGCAGGTCACTTATCGCACTACTTACTGGAATAAGATCGTGATCACATCAGTAATCACATGTCGCGAGTCACAGGTCGTAAAAGTTACTTTAAGAACTTCGCGACCCAAACCATGACTCTAAACCGCGGGCCACCGAGCCAAGCTAGAGAAGAAGAGGCATTGTCAAGTTGTTTAACACACAACCAAATTTCCATTGGGTGCATGTGTGTATTAAGTGAGATGCACAATAGAATGAAAACACAAATGAATGAATTGTATGTGTATGTGCACCTAACGTTTAAAGAGATCAAGTCATGTTGACTTACCATGAAAATCGGACTCTTGAAGATCTTGAGATGCCGGGAAAGTTGCTAATCACGAAGATGCAGACTCGATGAACTAAAAGAAGCAACTACCCAATTATCAACACCTCAATGTTTTGACACATAAATAAGCCAATTTATTTAAAAAAATACTTAACCTTACACATGTTATAGAAATATTTTATTATTGTTAAGTTTCAAAATTTTATTATTTTATTTCGAACCTTGTATTCTCATACTCTTTTATAATACTTTCTCATATTTTTTTTGAAATTAAAACGGTGTGACTACACAATATAAACCTAGAGGTGGTGAATAGGCTTACAACCAATTTAAATAAATCTCAAACATGATATAAAAATAAATCACATATATTCAACAGGGTAGAGATAGAAAAATTTGAACACATGAATTTTTATGTGGTAACACCTCCAAAGAGGAAACATTCACAAGTCACTCTTGACCAAGGCAATCGCACAATCCACTAGTTGATAAAATATGTGTTAGAGCCGATTTGTAAACAATTTCAGCCCACATTTCCAAATCTTTTCGCTTAGTTTTGAGTTAAATCGGTGTTTTGATGTGTTTAATAAGCTTGTGCAGATGGAAAGTCAGTGAGAAGAGCGAAATACTCTAGCAACTTCCCAATTTGCCTCATCATCTCGCTTAACTCACTGCCTTGAGTTCCAGTTCCAATTCTACAGGCTTGACTGGCTTGCTCGAGCGACTTCCTAACTCGCTATGCATCTCGCGTGAAAATTGATGAAGAACTCTAGAGAGCTGTGTGACTTGCTCAAGCGACTTGAACATCTTGCCTTACCATCTTGCTCAGCAAATGCCAACATTTCCAGTTAGTCGCCCGAGTTCCTCAAGCGACTTGCAACTTGCTCAGGTATTTTTGTTATCTTGAACATGAACTAAATCATTTATGTTATGATCATGATGGGTCTCTACTTTGAATATTGAATGAGAATGCCTTTTTACTCAGTATGTTTAGTGGATATTTTTCAAGTGGATATTTTGTGTTCTCAATGCTTTTGGGTGCTTCGCTACCACTTGAATGAACTTTGATTGTTGAGTCAGGAACCTAAAGGTGATGCTCGCAACATGCTCATCGAAATGTTTATCGCATGTTTTAGTTAGATAGAAATATACCAACTTGCATGTATAATCTTTTATGTATGTCATTGATCTTAATGAACTCCAGTGCATCTAGTATCCATTGAGGGTGCATTTGGTACGAAGACGGGACTGGAGGGGACTGGACTGGATAGGACTGGACAGGACATGACAGTTGTTCCATGATGTGTTTGGAATGTATGGGACATGACTGTGGACTGTACTGTTATACGTTTGGTATGGCTGGGACAGGACGAGACAAGAGATTCAAATGACCAGAGTGCCCTCCTTGTTTTGTCTAATAATAAACAATATATTAAACAATTTTTATATATCGTATTTAACAATATTAAATAAATATTATAATTGAAATATATTATAATATTTAACAAAAATAAAAGGGTTCAAATGACCTCTTGTTTTCAATTACAATATTATTATATTTTACACAAATAGTAATATTGTAATTGAAATATATTATAATTATTTAATAATATTATATAATAATATGATATATTATATCATTATATATAATGATATATCAGATATATATATATAATATTAAATATTTGTACATATAAAAAATATAATATAATATATATTATAATATATGTATATATATTAATAATATATATTGTATATTATATATATGTATCCTATATATATAATAATATAATATACATGATATATATTATTAAAATATATATAATATATATTAAATAAATATATATATATAATATTAAATATCTCATTATACATAATAATATTTAAAAATATTTATATTATATTACATATATAATATTATATATATTATAAAATTATATATAATAATATATAATATATTAAATATATTATTATATATATTAATATTTAATAAAATTTAAAAATTATAATTACATATATAATATAATATAATATATATTACAAAATTATATATAATAATATATAATATATATTATAAAATTATATATAATAATATAATATATATATCTCCTATATATATTATATATATAATATAATAATATATATTAATATATATATATATAATACATTATATATGATATATATATATATCCTATATATATTATTATATATATAATGTGTATATATTATTATATATATAATATGTATAATTATTATATTTTTTATGTGTATCCTATATATATAATAATATAATATATATGATATATATTATTAAATATATATAATATATATGAAATATATATATATATATATAATATTAAATATCTTATTATATATAATAATATTTAAAAATATTTATATTATAATTACATATATAATATTATATCTATTATAAATTATATATAATAATATATAATATATTAAATATATTATTATATATATTAATATTTAATAAAATTTAAAATTATAATTACATATATAATATAATATAATATATATTATAAAATTATATATAATAATAATATATATATATATCCTATATATATATTATATATATAATATAATAATATATATTATATATATATATATATAATACATTATATATGATATATATATATATATATATATATATATATCCCTATATATATTCTTATATATATAATGTGTATATATTATTATATATATAATATGTATAATTATTATATTTTTATATGTATCCTATATATATAATAATATAATATATATGATATATATTATTAAAATATATATAATATATATTAAATATATATATAATATTAATATCTTATTATAAATAATAATATTTAAAAATATTTATATTATAATTACATATATAATATTATATATATTATAAAATTATATATAATAATATATAATATATTAAATATATTATTATTATATATAATAATATTTAATAATATATAAATTATAATTACATATATAATATTATATATTATAAAATTATATATAATATATATAATATATTAAATATATTATTATTATATATAATAATATTTAATAATATATATAAATTATAATTACTTATATAATATTATATATTATATAATAATATATAATATATTAAATATATTATTATTATATATAATAATATTTAATAATAAATATAAATTATAATTACATATATAATATTATATATTATAAAATTATATATAATATATATAATATATTAAATATATTATTATTATATATAATATTTAATAATATATATAAATTATAATTACATATATAATATATATATTATAAAATTATATATAATATATATATTATAAAATTATATATAATAATATATAATATATTAAATATGTTATTATTATATATAATAATATTTAATAATATATAAAAATTATAATTACATATATAATATTATATATTATAAAATTATATATAATAATATATAATATATTAAATATATATTAATATTTAATATATATATATATATATATATAGTATTATATATGTAATTATACATATATATATATAATAATATATACACATTATATATATAATAATAATATATCATATATAATGTATTATATTGTATATAATTATACATATTATATATAATAATATATACACATTATATATATAATAATATATATATCATATATAATGTATTATATATATATATTAATATATATTATTATATATATATATAATATATAGGATATATATATATATATATATCATATATAATATATAAATATATTAATATATACATAATATATATATATATATATGATATATATATATATCCTATATATATTATTATATATAATATATATATATATATGATTTAGTATATATTATTATATATTATTATATATAAATAATATATTTAATATGTTATATATAATTTTATAATATATATTATATATGTAATTATAATTTTTAAAATTTATTAAATATTAATATATATATATATAAATATATTTAATATATTATATATTATTATATATAATTTTATAATATATATATATATATATTATGTAATTATAATTTATATATATTAATAATATATATATATATATAATATATTTGATATGTTTGTAATTATTTGAAAATTTAAAGGGTAAAGTGGTCTTTTTGACATTTGTCCCATGCCATGGGACAAGTTGTCCTAGGGTCTTGGGTGGGACAATTTTTTAGTGATTTTTGTCTCACCTTGTCCCGTCCTGTCCCATGCTAAGGTCGCGCCAAACGTGGGACAAGAACAAATTGTCTCATCTTGTCCCATCTTGTCCCGTCCCGTCCCGCATACCAAACGCACCCTGAGAGATATGGTATTGCTGTATGTGGGTAACTCCGTTATATCTCGAGAGGGAATATCAGCTAGATTTGGGTTAATATGACTTTTAACATTGACAAGCATACGCATATCTCTATGAATTGGCATTTAAAAATAGATTATGATGTTGATATGTGTTGTGCTAGGGTTAAGACATTATTGTATGAATTATATGATGAATATATTAAAGTTTACGGTCCATCACTGAACATAGATGTTCCACAAACTCAAAATGTATCTCGTTCATCATCATCATCCTCTGCATTTGTTAATTTATGGTATAATCTTTTATAAAAAAAAAAAACCAAAAAATTACGAGGTTCTTCTTCATCAAGCTCCACCACATATTCCGAGCTTGAATCTTATCTAAGTACCTCTTTTGGGTTCATAGAAGACACCGAAGATAAAAAATTTGATATCCTATACTGGTGGAAAGAGCATGAAAGGTACTTTCCAATCTTGGCTATGATAGCCAAACAAATCCTTTCAGCACCAGTTTCTACGGTGGCGGTAGAACAACAGTTCAGTGCCGGTAGGAATATTTTAGACCCAAAACGTTCCCTTATGACTCCGAAATCACTTCAGATACAAGCTTGTGTTGAAGATTGGACGAAGGCTCAATATAGACAACAAGAAATCGATCAAGAGGAACCATACGATTTCTTTAAAGATGATCAACCGGCTGAAAGTCGAACGGATGATCATGGCAACGATTAGTCCACGACTTCACGCCAAATCCCCATCTCCAAACTCCAAAGTCCAAATCTACAATAAAAGGTAAGAGAACTACTGTGGCATTTGATTCTTCTAAACCCTTAAGAAGATACGTAGGCAACTTAATTGTGGTAAAAATTAAGTGCAAGACCAATTTGTTTTTTGTTTTGTTTTGTTTTGTTTTTTTTTGTAATTTGTCATTTATTTATTTAACTTTATTTTGCGGGTGACCCAATAAAATACATTTACCAATTACATTTTTACATGACTAATTTTTTTTATGATTAAAAAAAAAAAAGCGGCCCGATTCCAGTTCTGAACCAGTGTAACCGAAGGAACCGGAACCGGAACCGGCCTAGGCGTCATGTCTAGGTCGGTGTAGTCGACATATGTCGAAACTAGATTTCATTGTTTATGGGTTTATTTTGATCATGTAGTTTCACAGGATGTGTTGATCACTCATTTATTTGTGTGCATTCATATTATTGAACACTTAGATCTTTTGGGCCTTGATTGGACTAAGTCTTGGTATCTCTTTGATGGAGATTGGAAGGAATCGATCTCTCTAGTAAAAAGTCTACGAGTAGGTAGAATAGGGTAGAATCTAAGATAGGTGAGATTGAGATTATCTTATTTCCGGTTCCGGTTCCGGTTCCTGTTTTATGACGCCGGTTCTGGTTCGGTTCTCCCGTTCGAACCGAACCGGCGTCATGTCTACACCGACCTCAATCGGGCGTGTCCAAAAGACAGCTTTCTTCTACCAAAGATCGATCAATTGGTCGACTCCACATCTGGGAACAAGCTCTTGAGTTTCATGGATACGTTCTCGGGGTACAACCAGATTAAAATTCACCCAGCTAACCAGGATAAGACCAGCTTCATAACTGGACAGGGTCTGTACTGCTACAAGGTGATGCCGTTTGGCCTTAAAAATGCGGGGGCTACATACCAGTGGCTAGTTAACAAATTGTTCAGGCTCGAGATTGGAAGGTCGATGGAGGTATACATTGACGACATGATCACAAAGTCACCAACCGCAGAAGGACATCAGGAAGACCTTCGTAAGACATTTCTAATCCTAAGATAAAACCAGATGCGGTTGAACCCCTCCAAATGTGCTTTAGGGGTGACTGCTGGGAAGTTTTTAGGTTTCATGGTTCACGAGAGAGGCATATAGGCCAATCCAGAAAAAATCAAGGCTATCTTGGTCCTAGAATCTCCTACATCACTTCAACAGGTACAAGTCTTGACATGGCGAGTAGCAGTGCTCAACAGATTCATTTCTCGCTCCACCGATAAATGTCTCTCTTTCTTCAAAGCTATCAAGCAAGGGAAAAATATGAAATGGAGCCAGGAGAGCGAGCAAGCCTTTCAAGCCTTGAAAAGGTACCTGACAAGCCCTCCATTGCTAGTCAAGCCAGTTCCCGGAGAGGAACTGCAAATCTAGTTAGCTGTCTCAGAAACGGTAATATGTGGGGCTTTGATAAAAGAGTGTGGAGACAGGGTTCAACGGCCCGTGTACTACGTAAGTCACGCCCTAACCAAGCAAGAGAAAAATTATACCCTCTTGGAGAAACTCGCCTATGCTCTGGTGACCTCGGCAAGGAAGCTCTGTCCCTATTTCCAAGCTCACTCTATAGCGGTGGTGATAGACCAACCTCTTCGCCAGTTCTTACAAAGGCTGGACATATCTGGAAGACTAGAGCTCACCCAATTCGATTTGAAGTAGAAACCCAGAACCTCAATCAAAGCTCAGGCTCGGCAGACTTCGTGGCAGAATTCTCAGCACTCCCTGGCTAAGCCAGCCCCGCAGCAAGGAATGCAACCCCGGAGAAAATTTCAGGGATCGACAATTGGTTAGAGGATTGCAAGTACTGGATCCTCTACACAGATGGAGCATCCAGACAAGCTGGGGGAAGAGCTGTCGTAGTTTTAATAGACCTAGAGGGGACCGAATTCTATCACTGCTTCAGATTCGAGTTTAAGGCTACCAACAATGAAGCGGAGTATGAAGCCCTCCTAGCCGGGATGAAGGCAGCCGCTGAGCTTAGGGCTGACTACCTACAGATCAAGCAGGTACCTCGACACTAGAACCATCGCGCAGACGTCCTAGCAGAGATAGCTGCAAATAGAGGCCAAGCCTTACCACGAGGAATTCCCCTCCAAGTAATCTCTCAACCCAGCATAACCGCAGGCAAGAAAGTCTGCCCCTTAGATCACCAGCCTTGCTGGATGGATCCTATCGTTGCCTATCTCCAAGAGGAAAAGCTTCCCGAAGAGCCCGACCAACCCCGAAGAATTAGAAGGCTCTCTGTCCGATATTGCCTAATAGACGGATACCTTTACATGAGGGGAAGGTCCCTCCCTTTGCTTCGGTGTTTTCACCTTGATGATGTCAAATGGGAATTAAGAGAGGTTCATTCTGGGGACTGCGGGAATCACATCGGTGGTGAAGCTCTAGCTTATCAAATGCTCCGTATGGGGTACTATTGGCCAACTATCCACCAAGACGCAAGAAGCTTTTTACAATCTTGCGAACCGTGCCAAAGGACCTCGAACTTGAGTCACCTCCCACTAGAGCGGCTTGTCGTCTCTCAGTTCGCCCTACCCTTTTGCCATGTGGGGAATCGACCTAATCGGACCGCTTCCCTCCACTTCTGGGCAAGCTAAGTAAGCCATTGTGGCCATCAATTATTTCACAAGATGGGTCGAGGCAGAGCCCCTTTCCCGAATATCAGAGAAGAATACTACTAAATTCATCAAAACCAACATGGTTTGCAGATTTGGAACCCCTCTCATCATTGTAACCGACCTAGGCAAACAGTTCGACAATGCCCGATTCAGGGACTTTTGCGAAGGTTTGGGAATCGACATCAGGTTCGCTTCAATAGCCCATCCTCAGACCAACGGGTTGGTGGAGTCCACCAACAAAACTATCAAGAGGCTGCTGAAGAAGAAATTACAGCAAAAGAAAGGCAAATGGGCTGAGGAGCTGCCCGAGGTCCTCTAGGCATACCGTACTACAAAGAGGACAACTACTAGGGAAACACCCTACTCCCTAGCCTTCGAAGTTGAAGCGGTCCTTCCCATCGAGCATAAGTTGACCTTATTCAGGGTGCAGCAATTTGAACCCGAAAGCAACGAGCTCAAGCTCCGAGCTAATCTAGATCTCCTGGAAGAAAAACAAGACCGAATAGCCGAAAAAGTGGCGATCTACCATAGCAAGATCGCTAGGTACTTCAACCTAAAGGTCAGATCCCGAAAATTCAAAAAAAGAGATTTGGTGCTCAGAGAGGTGACCTCAAATACCTGGAAAAGGTCGGATGGAGTCCTAGGTCCAAATTGGGAAGGGCCATACTTGGTAAAGGTAGTAGCTCGCAATGGGGCTTACAAGCTCGAAGACATGGATGGTCGACCCATCGACCACACCTGGAATGTAGATCACTTGAGGAAGTTTTACCCCTAAGCATGGGACTCTGAAGCAGACTACCCCCACTTAGCTTTCAATAAAATCCCTAGTAACGATGTATTACATTTCGATCATTAATAAAGTCTGCTATTCCCTTACCTCCGACCATGTTCTACATTCATTTCTCCATATACGACTATGTTATCCACGGATAAATTCACCATAATCGCCTCAAGACCAGGGATCAGCCGGGGAAGCCCCCTCGTTGCCCCTGATGCCTTGGCTGGGCACCACCCCCACCAAAAAGGGTCCGAGGGTAAGAGCATAGTTGCCAATACGATCTCGAGACCAAGGACTAGCCGGGGAAGCCCCATCGCTACCCCTGATGCTTTGGTCAGGCTACCACCCACAAGAAGGGTCTAAGTGTAAGAGCATAGTTGTCATCTAGATCTCGAGACCAGGAAATAGCTAGATAGCCCTCCTGATGCCTTGGTCGGGATTCACCCCCAAGAAGGATCTGAGTGTAAGAGCATAGTTACCATCCAGATCTCGAGACCAGGAAATAGCTAGATAGCCCTCATGATGCCTTGGTCGGGCTACCACCCCCAAGAAGGGTCTGAGTGTAAGAGCATATGTGCCATCCAGATCTCGAGACTAGGAAATAACTAGATAGACCTTCTGATGCCTTGGTCGGGCTACCACCCCCAAGAAGGATCTGAGTGTAAGAGCATAGTTGACATCCATATCTCGAGACCTAGAAATAGCTAGACAGATATCCTGATGATTCGATCGGGCTATCTCCCCAAGAAACGATTCAAACATGAATACTTGTTTCATTCACAGGATGGAGGTCGCCCCGTCAAACATATTCTACATTGCTGGTTTAAAATTTGATCGATGGATCATCAGAAATAGGGTTTCTTGCCAAAAACTAAGTGACCCCCCAGCTAGCAGGCTTACATTTAGTAAATCCTCGGTTTCTCCTTACCTAATTTCATTAAATCAAAGTTAGGTAAATTGGGGAATAAAGCAAGGAGTCCCCAGTCAAGTTGGAAGCTCATAGTCAAGGTCAATCAAAACAAATATGAAGGAAGTTATAGCAGATTCTCATTAATAACGAAGGAGCCTATCCCCCAATAAGGATACATCCATCAAGCAGGGAGCCTAACCCCCGAATCCGAGCTATAAAAGGAGAAAAAGATTGACTAAACTAATCATAAGTAAAGCGGGGTGCCCACCCCCTTTTCTGAGCAATCAAAGCTAGTCATGAACAGGTAGCGTCAAGCTTCGGAGTCCTTCTGAGTTCCCCCTACTACTCCTCCTCCATGATGATCCTCGCCCCCAGCTCCTCCGTCAGGTGGTTGCCTATTTTGGCCACCCTCGTCAGCTACCTCTTCCTCCAAAGGTTCCTCGATGGCCTGCTGCCCACCTGGATCCTCTTCCAAAACCTCCTTGACCACCGCCATAACTTCAGGAGGGATGGCCGCATCAAGAAGGGCAGCCATGGATTTCGATCTGCTTCGCTCAACCCCCAACTCTACTCTAGAGGGCTCTTCCAGGCGGACTCTTGCTCCTTCATAGGATTCAGGTTGACCTCCCTCGGACGACTCAGGCAGAACCCCACTTAAGGATTCCTAGGAGCTGAAATGGAGAAGGTAGATGGAGGGAGGGAAGGGTCTGCCTCGACAGGTTGCTCCTCAGCCCCAGCCTGACTAGGAGGGACCACTTCATCACCCTCAGTGTGGGACATTTCTGTGGCCTGGCCAATATCTCCTCTCTATCCCAGCCTGCGATGGTCGATAGGTCGAAGAAATGAGGGAGAGCTTCTGCAACCTGGAGCGAGGCATAGAAATACCCATCTCTAAAAAAGGCATCCGCCTCAGTTTGCAACTTAGCCATCTGAGCATGAAGGTTCTGGTTCTCAAGGTCCAGCTTATTGGCTTCGACTTTCAGGAATCCCTTTGCATCGCCTGTCGTTTGAGGTGAACGATTTCCTGGTCAAAGGATAGCTTCATCCTCTCGTGATCACAGCGGAGCTCAGACAGCTCGTCCTCCATTCCCTTTTTGACTCGAGGTCATCTCATGTAACAACGTCTGAGCTCGCGCGAGTAATCTCATGGCTTTTTCAGCCTCGGCCTCGGCCTCAGCCTTCGTGGCCCGATCACGGAGGAGGGCTACCTGATGGCCCATAACAAAGTTTAATTTGAAGGCCTATAGGAAGCAAAACAGAGGTTAGAAAACAATCAAACAAACGGTTACAGAAAAAAGTGTAAAGGGAAAATAACTACCTCAGCCAAGACAGCGGACCCCTTAGTGAGCAAAACGTCAATGGGTAGTGAATCCATTCCAGAGAGCCCCCAACCCGGACAAGACGCTATGAATAGCTCCAAGACTTCATCCTGCTCTACCGAGCTCGACTGATGACTGGAGCGGGCAGAAGGAACCTCTGCAACTCCCATTTTGGAGTCCTTCGAAGCTCCAAGGTTTGAAAGCTCAAAGACAACGGGTGGGTTAACCTTGGGAGCGGTAGCAGTAGTAGTAGTGGCGACAACAGCAGATGGGCGGGAACAGATGTATCAGCAGCCCGTGGAGCAGAAGTTCCCCTATATAATGCCCCGGAAGCCCGCGACGCGAGATTAGCGCTCTTAGACCCAGTCGGGGAAAGGGACAGAGTAGAAACAGGCGCGGTCCCGGCAAAGACAGCCAGCCCTTCCCTCTCTAAAGGAATGGTAGAAATCCCCCACATTAATCTGGTAGAGAGGAAAGAGGTGCAAGCTTGACGGGGTTGCTGGGCCACGCGAGAAGCTGGTTCAACAACATAAACTGTTAAAATGTCAGAACAGAGTAAAAAAAGAAAAAAAAAGACGACCATGTGTTACTTACGAGGAACAGCGTCTGAGATCTGCAGATATTGATTCACCCTGTGAGAATCGAAGGCGTCAGTGGTTGGGAACTTCAGGTTCAAGTAGTTCCTAGCAAGGATAGCCTTCAAAATAGTTTCAGACTCAGATGGCATGGAGTCTCGGTCCCACGATGGTTTGTCATTGAAAGCCGTGGGAACATTGAACTCATGCCCTCCTAGTAAAAATCGAGCTTCCCTAGTCATCCCATGCCAGAATCCACTCTTCCTTCTAGGCGGGGTCTTTCTTCGAAGCACCAGGAATGATGAAGTTGAGCTTATTTTTGGCTTTTGCTTAGAACTGACCTCGGGGAGCACCAGATAGACTCCCGATTTGAAAGAGGTAGGCCAGTTCCTCTGCTCCGGGCTCTTTCCCCACCTTGCTCAGCTGGCATTGTTCCCTCCACAGTATGAGGAAGCCAATCAAGTGCCTCCAGAAGCCGGGCGTCAACTGGAAAGGAGCTAGCTGAATAGCGTTGAGAGCTCATCGAAGGGTAGGATGGAGGGGAAGCCTGACCCTATTCTCGAGAGCAGCCACATGAATCGGAAGCATACCGCCGGAAGGATTGAAGACGTTATAACCTTTGGGGGGAACCGAGATAGAAACACTATCAGAGATGCCGTACTTGGACCTCAAGTGGTCGATCGAGTTTGAATCAAAGATAGAGTCGGAGATAACCCTGAAGTCATAAGGAGGAAACCTTTCCAGAGGAGGCCCAACCACCATAGCCTGGTCCTTCCCGGTAGCGTCGTCCATATTCTCTCCGTTAGAGTCGTCGTCGACCAATTCCAGAGGGCTGTCGGATCGGTTGGAGAACCCGGTTCCAATTGCCACGTTTCTATTTGACCTCTATCGTTGCGGATTCGGAGGAGAATCATCGCTGTCGAAGTTCTTTTGTGCCTGTTTTCCAAGGGCTAGACTGACGACCTCTTCGCCATCGACAATGGAATCGACAGAGTCATGGATGTTTTTCGACATGATAGGGAAAGATTTGCAAAGCCAACGAAGGGAAAATGAACTTTCTCTTTGCAGAAAATTTAAAATTTTAAAGAAGGAAGAAGAATGAGGAAGGAGATATCACAACCGGATTTAAATAGGAGTGACGCATACAACATAAAAGTAAAATCTTCGGTGGGATCACCTCAAATCGCAGAATGGTCGTAACGCAGCAGGATTATTTTGGGAATACACTGGTCTGTGCTCGCCACGTCACTTGGGCAATTAATGAGAAGATTTCCACCAAGATTCTGGGCAACGATAACGGAGGGAAAATTTCCCAATTAGAAAAAGGAATCAAACTCCAACCCCCGAAACACAATCATCTGTGTTCAAGTCAGAGGAGACTTCTGTTAATAGCCAAATTCAGCTTGGGATCAAAGGGAAATTCTCCACCTTCCTATCCCAAAGTCCGGGCCCAAGATTACCTTCCACGGAACCGCGGGTCCTAGGGTCGAACCAAGGAGCCACCCCGCAGAAACGAGGTAAGGACGTCGAGCTCGGGAAACATCCGAGATAGAGCCCGACACGGTCAGGTCGAGCCCGTAACACTAAAACAAGAATTCAGGGAGAGCCAGATGCATGACGATCCCGGCTCCCCAAAGCCAAGACCGCATCGTAGCTTCCCTAGAAGCCTGCCATTCCCTCCCAGTCCAGGGAAGAACCTATTAGGCATCAAACCCACGCTGCAATATTTCACCATCTCACCAAGGGAAGTTTCAGGCCTATTTGGATAAGTAGGAGGAAGCTCGTCGAAGTTCGTTACTACCAATGAACACCCAAATGGGGCATGTAAAGCTACAAGGAACCTGGGAAAGCAAGACCAAGCTTTCAGTACCCAGACCATGACATGAATCCACCTCGTACCAAGAAACAACAAACACCTTACTCGGCGACCTTTATGAGGAGTAGTACCATGAGGTACATGGGATCACCTCAGTAACATTGAAACATTACGTGTAGAACAAGTGGTTGAAACCAAAAAGGAAACAGACTCATCTCCGCCTAAGATATTCTCTAATCCGTTATTAATCCAAAGTCAACAACCTTTAAAGAAAAGATCCCCCCAAATAAGGAGGGGAAGGATTGAGAGAATCAAGGCTGGAGAATCGTAAATTTAACTAATCAAAACTATGCATAAATAGAGGACTTCAGTCTTCAAGGAAAGAGGACTACTTTTCGACAGGCACGAGAGTGCCACCCTACTGTACCCCAAAGAGATTGAGAGTATTTTGAGAGATTCTTGTATGTTACACAATATAAACAATAAAGTTAATTTTTTCTTCTTTTCGTCGTGTATGAGTAGTCGTGATTCGAGCAAATCATTTAAACAATCAACCTCCGGCCATTACCTCCGTGGTAGTGGTCTTGAGGGTGTTAGCTGATATTTCTCATCCCGAGTAAATTTTCCGTTAACAGATTCTTTTTATTAATATTATATTTAATTAATAAATTATTTGGGTTGATGTGCTGATATGTTATTGAACATTTTTTTTTGATAAATGCTATTGACAATTTGTTAATTATCTATTTACACTCCATTTTAATTTTTGAGAGCTTTTGTTGACAATCCAATTTTTCTTTTTACTCTTCTTTTCTAAAGACACTCCATTCTCAAAATTTAAATTTAAAAAAATTCTAAATGCACTTCCTTTTGTTCAAAGATTATCCTTTTTATCTTTTGATACTCCTATTCTAAAGGCACTTCATTTTCAAAAATAAATTTCTAAAGACACTCTATTTTATTTTAATAAAAGTTAGGACGAACTATCGCATCATTTGGATTCATTCGAGGAGTAATCTTTTTTGAATTATATTATTAAAAAAAGAAATTATCTTCCCTAAATCATTAGATTAATTATTACATATTAAACAATCTCTCCTAAATTTTTAATTATCATATTAAACTCTCCCTCCTCCAATACATATCTCAAATTTTCTATCTTCCTTCTTTCTCAAGCAAGACTAACAGTTAAGAAAAAAAAACTTACGAATAAATTTGATATTTAGAATCCGTATATATGTATATATTAAAAAAAACTCAAAAAACAAGTACCCCAGTTTTCAAAAAAAAAATCGAAATATAAAAATGTTTTTTGTTACTTTTGTTGGTAAGTGATTGCCTGAAGAATTTTAATTCTTTCATTAGTCTTAGAAATTCTAAATTTAATATAATTTAGTTGCAACAAATCAAGTTTTCATATATCTATTTTTTTATTAAAAAAACAAGGTATTTGTATTGACTTTTTAATTTTTATATATATATATATATTGTTAGGATTATGCTCAATAGCAAGAGTGTAATATTGTAATTGACAATCTTTTCATATTAATAAAGTGTTTTTTGATTCTTATAAATACTTATAGCATTTATTATTATAATTGTCAAGGTAAATAATCATAAGGTCAAAAGTCTATGAGATATGAAGAATTGTTTATACATCCGGATATGTGTGAGGTAGACACAATTCTTTAGTTAGTCTTGAATAACGTTCACAACTTAAGTTAAAGGTTGGGAACCTCTATCTTGATAAAGTTGTAGAATTCTTTTACTAGCATTTGAGTGGGATCAAATGAGTTATGATGAGTCTAAAATCATCGAAAGGTTTTTGAGTAAAAGAATCTAGTGCACTGGGTGCATTGAACAGGATCACAATGAAATACTTTATCTAGAACCATCACTAGATATAAGTCTTTTCATTATTAGGACAATCGAAGAGTCGATCTTAATCCTGAGATAAATGATGGACTTATGGTTGCAAGTGTTATCATTTGAGCTATCAATGAGTACGATTATATAGCATAGTCTATCCTCGATGGTTTGGTGGTATTCATTTATTAATCGATAGAGGACTTCATTTATAGATATGGACATCGTGGCTCCATTTATTAAATGAGAGTATAATATCATCATATGGATGTTTTGAGGTATTGGTTATTAAATCTCAACGTTGAGTTTTCAATAATGATTATTGAAGACATGGCTTCTAAGACAAGTCAAAATATCCAAGTTCAAAATGTGGTCATATGAGGAAATATGGTAACTTGGAGAGCTATAGGCGGTCTATAAGCTCTTGGCGATTACTGATATTATTCACGAGGATACACCATCTCCTATAAGATTGTCTAGGGTATGAATGAGAAACATCTCCTTATTCTATCTTTATTTAAGAGTTCAATTTTAGCTCTTTAGTGGAATGAGTTAAAATTAATAGATCGGACCTAAGTGAATCATTTGTTGATTGTGATTAGGTTATGTCTATTGAAGCTTAAATTTAGATAGCCCGCCAAGATCCACAATCCACACGTACTTGCATGGATCACTTGATATATTCTACCGGACCAATTTATGGGTCCATCTAGAATTGCATTTAATATATTAAAGAATATAATATGTCTATTATTTATTTAATGAGCTGCTCTATTATATTAATATATTAAAAGGAGACATGTGGGCTTGTTTCTTTTAGTAAGAATAAGTCTGGTTCACATGTGAGCTTTTATTTAAAGTCTAATGGATTAAATAAAATAAGAAAAATAATATTAGACCCATATATATATGGTGTGGGCGGCAAGGCTAATAAAATAGCCCAAGATATTATTTTATTTTATTGTTTTGATTAAATGAAAATTAATTAATTATCTAATTAATTAATAGTTTAAATCAAAATCTTTTCCTGGTCAGTAAATAAAATACTATGTGTTGGATTAGGGTTAGAATTCTTTTAAGTGATAGGAGTCCTAATGTGGTAAGGATTTAGTCCACATACACTACATACCACACAAAGAATTCGGCCACCCTAGTCCTATAAGGGTTAGGATTCTTAAATTGATAGGAATTAGGGAAAAGCACAATTCCTTTTCAAGTAAGGAAATTGGCCAAACCTAGATTTCCTACACAAAGAATTCGGCCAACCCTATTTTGAGAAGGAGAAATTTCGGTCACCTTAAAAATATAAGGTGATAAATTTCGGCCACTAAGAAGCTTGAGTGAGAGACATTTTTGTTTATTTTGAAAAATAAAAATCTTACTCAATACACATAGAATTTCGGCCAAGAGAGAAAAAGAAAAATAAGTTCTCATTCGATAGTGCACTTGCAAGCCTTTAACATCAAAAGGTTTTGTGCACACTTTCGATTTAGGGTTACGCGAGTTCCAATCATATCGATTGTGAATTCAAAAGTACCTGGAACTATTTTTCTAGGCTCTTGGTGTTTTGGGATTGAAGATCAGGATCAGAAGTTCCATACATCCATTCTCAGGTAAGCAATTCAAAGAAAAAAAAATGGAGACCACGCTCCTAGGTGATTCACGTACATGCTAGGATTGAAGATCTTGTGGATTACCATCGACGTAAGTCAATCGGATCACGCGACAAGAGGTATTTAACTCTAGCCGTATATTTGTGTTTAATTAATTAAAGGGTTAATGTTCAAATCTTTGGAAAAATTTTAAACTATACGAAAATCTACTTTTCGCCTTCCGCTGCGGTTTTAGTTAATTTTTCCCTACATAATATATATATATATATATATATATATATATATATATATATATCACTGTTGGTAAAAAACCAAAATATTCATGAATATGATCATACGTTTTTTTTTCTTTAATTATTAATCGGAGATTGGTTGAAAAAGTATGGAGATATGATTTTTATTTTTTGAAAAAAAAAGGGGAGAGAGTAATTAGGAAGAGTATTTAATATGGTATTAATAAATTTAGGAGAGACAGAGAGTTTAATACTTAATATTTAATCTAATAATTTAGGAGAGAGATTTTTTTAAAAAATTTAATTAGTTTGAAGTGTCTTTATAATTTTTTTGTCTTGTTTAGTAATTTTCATTCAGGTTAAAATTGTCATTAAAAAAAATTAAATTGGAGTGTAAATAGATAATTTGTGGATTGTAAGGAGAAACTCTCTTATTGTTTTGATCTCTTCACTTTTATTTAGGGATGGCAATGGGGCGGTTCAGGGCGGTGTGGCCTTCCCCGCACCCCACCCTATTTATTTTTGAAAACCCATCCCCTCATAAAAACCCATCATAGATGGAGCGGGTTGGGGCGGGGCCGGATACAACAGGGAGTGTTTTCCCCATCCCCATCCATTAACCCCATTTATAAATTTTTTTTATTAAAATAATAAATATATAACCATTGAATATGATAAAAAATATAAAGTAATAAATAATTTCAAGAAACTATTAAAAAACATCTCATAAAAGTCAATCATTTTCCAACATAAACATAAAGTATAAGGTCAAAATATTCGAAATTCATAACGCTAATCATCTAATAGTTACATTTATTTCTCTAGTTCTCTCTTCGTACGATCAACTACATTTAGGGATGGCGATTCGAGTTGTTTGAGGATTAGAGACTTAGAGTTACAGTTAACGGCTAGGGTTTTTTTAATAGTATTTTGTTTTGTCACTTCATGTTAAATAACGGTGAGGAGATGTAAAGTTAGGGTTAATGTATTTACATGTATCCTTTTTTAGATATATTTAATTTTTTTTGAAACTACGTAGTTTAACTAAGTATTATTTTAATCTAAGCGGGGCGGGGCGGGGAGTATAAAACCCATCCCCGCCCCATACCCATTACGGGTTAGACTATACATCCCCATCCCTGCCCCATCCCCACCAAATTGAAACTCATCCCCACCCCAAAAATACGGGTCCCTGCAGGGCCTCGTCCCCGCGGGGAATTTTGCCATCCCTACTTTTGTTCAGTTTTATTCTTTGTTTTATTTTTATTTGATATCTTCACATCTCTTTTCCTTTCTCATTTCAAATTTTCTAAAGAGAAGTATTCAAAAGGGGTAATATTAAAATAAAATGGAGTGTCTTTAGATTATTTTAAAAAAATAAAAATAAAGTATCTTTAGAATAGGAGTGTCAAAAGATAAAAGGGATAATTTTGGAAAATATGAAGTGTCTTTAGAATTTTTTTAAATTTTAATTTTTAGAATAAAGTGTCCTTAGAAATGAATTGTAAAAAGAAAAACATTAGATTGTAAGGAGAAACTTTTTTTTTTTCATTTATTTGATAACATTGAAAAATACCAAATTACCCCTCCCTAATTAGTGACTAATTGTTCTCAATGGTTAGTCAACAATTAGTTAACGGGTCAAGGGTAAATTAATGTTGTTATAATTTTTTACCAATTTTAATGTAATTATACGTATAACCGTTGTAAGTTTATATAATTTGCCCATAAAAAAATGTGGAAATTGCTAGAAATAACCACATACAACATGTAACTTTTCTTTGTAACCACAAATGAAATTTAATCGTTAATAACCACTTTTTTGAGAAATTACGTGAATGCTCTCAGTATAAAAACCATCCCCAAAAACACACTCTATATTTTTCTCTCTTTCTTTCTCTCTGCTCTCCTCTCTCTCTCTCTCTCTCTCTCTCTCTCTCTCTCTCTCTCTCCTGATCTCCGCCCCCGGCGTCATCACCTCAAAATCGGGGACTGCAAATCGTCGCTGGCGTCGTCCCCGTCAAAACCTAACCTCGCCAGCGTCCTTTCTCTCTCCCCCAACCTCTCTTTCTCTCTCTCGCGACAGCGCTAGCGTCCTCGCTGCTTGGCTTTGCCGGCGCTATCGCGAGAGAGAGAAAGAGAGGTTCGAGGAGAGAGAGGATGCCAACGAGGTTGGGTTTTGATGGGGACGACACTGGTGATGGAGATCAGGGGGAGAGAGAGAGAGAGGGAGATCGGGGAGAGAGAGGAAAGGAGAGAGAAAGAAAGAGAGAGAGGAGAGAGAAAGAAAGAGATTTCAAGTTTCAACATTTCAATTTAGTCAAGATTTCAAGTTTCAACATTTCAATTTAGTCATGATTTCATGTTTGGTTTCAGGTTTTAGTCATGATTTCAAGTTTGCATACATGTTTAAAAAAAAAAAAAAACTAATTCAAGGGATATTTTTATAATTTATGGATATACATTGAATTTTTTTTAAAAAAATAGTTATTAATAATTAACGTTTTAAAAGTGGTTACCAACAAAAGTTTAATGTCTACGACTATTTTTGGTTTTCCCACTACAAATAAGTGTACAAATAATTAATTAGACGGCCATATCCGCACCCTTGTTATTATTACCCGTGGAAAATGTGGATAGATGATATTCAATAATTTTAATGGGCCGAAAGGTCTTGAAGCAATATAGTGCCAAATTCTCTCACCACTTCAAAAAAAAATAAAAAAAAATGAAGATTTTGGTTAAGAGCCAACGTTCTCTTTTAGCAGCACAATTTCTTGCTTTCGGATCAACACCCAGAGCTACTTTTTCGACTTCTGCTTTTCTCAAATGGGATGGTGGGGTTTCTATGGTTCAAGGAGCTTCCAGAGGAATTGGCCTTGAATTTGTGAGTGACAAGCATTTTTCAATTCTTTCATTTCCCTTTAATTCTTGTTTGTTCTTTTGATTTTTGCAACTTTTTTATGCTTGTAAAATTTGTTACATTCAGTGACACCCTTCACCTGTTAATGAAACTGGATAGCTTTAACATTATCCAATTTATGTTTTTGCTTAATTTGTGTTATTATTTACCAAAACTTTCCATGGTGAATTTTGATGTCTGAATAATTAAGATTCAGGACATTTGATGCTACATTGATTTCTGTTTTTACATACTTGATAGCTTTCTGTCTTCTACATTTCTTCCAATTTCAAGTTGTCATGTTGGTTACGCTGACTTAATTAATTATCATATTTCAGCATTCATGATTCCATTCGAGTCTACTTATTTTGCAGGAAGCCTATTAATTAACAAATGAGGGGTTTAAAAATACACATATTATGTGATAATATTAAACTAAATCCTGCTATCTCATTGTTCAATTCCCTTGAATCTTTTCAGACAAAGGGGTTCTACTAGAATTCGTCTGGGCCGTCACTTTGGAAGCTAAGCATTTTTATTAAGTCTGTATTATTATTTGGATTGCTTCCTTGTCCTATGCTGAATTATATCTCTTTGTCTAATTATGTAAGCTCCCTCTCATCGTCACCTGCTAGGCTTGTTAATTAAAACACTTACAAGTTATAACATTAGAATCTTTTTCCTGTTTCATTGGGTACAGCTTATTGCTTCAAACAAACAGTGATCACTGGTGCAATAGTGCTGTTTTGTGTACATGGCTATTAGCTCTGGTGCAGATGAACTGGATAAATTGTTCACCTTTTCTGCATATGTGACATTTACTTGAAATAAAATTACAATTAGAATGACCGATGACGTTCGTAAAATTGTAAATGATTTATACTTTGATCTAGATAACAGTTGTGGCTTGTGAAACATAAAATTGCATTTTGTTCCTTACTGTGTTTTTACTGATATAGTTATAGCTAAGCTATATATAGATGGCAAAAGCCATCCATTTTGTTGTATTTTATTTCAGTCCGGTGATAAGTAATCCATATAATGTCTGGTGTTGTCAAATAGTCTATAAATTTAACCTTTAAACATGACAAGGTGACAAGAGGCGCGTAATTCTTGTGGAAGACTTTACAATTAAATTACTGCATTTTTTATCTTGTCTTGTGCAGTGTGAATTTTGAAATTTAATATCATGGAATCATCTTATGGAGACAATTTGGGAGCTCAAAGTTATTGTGACAGTGGCTAACTTGAGATATGTTCTCTTATCAATTATGCATCTAAAGGGTCTTTTGTGTGCATTTTAAGATTCACTTTCTTGAGCTTTTCTGTTTGTGTTACATTTGGGTAGTGCTGGTAAATTGTTTGAGAGGCATTCCTATTGTTAAGGTGTACAGGCAGATAAATTTTATCTCTTTTGGGATGCCAAATTCATCCCGTGTCATCTTTTCCATAACTTCACAATGCATATTATGTTCTTGTTCTGCTTGACAAACTGATGTTGGATAGTATTCACAGACAACAGTTTCCGAATATATGCAATAGGCAATCTGAAAGTTCTGTATTTTTCGCTCTACTTTAGTTTGTTGTTGCAAAGAATGATTTTTCCTTTCAAAGACGTAAAAGATCATCGAAACTGTGCAAAACAGATTTTGACTTGTTTTAGCTTTGTGTAGGTTAAGCAACTGCTGGAGAAAAATGATAAAGGACATGTTATTGCCACCTGCCGTAATCCTAATGGGGCAACAGAACTTCTTGATTTAAAAAACAAGTTTGCTGAACGACTTGATATTTTACACCTGGATCTGGAAGTTGAAAGAACCATAGAGGTTAGGTTCTCTCATTATTGTCTTATATCTCCTGTTCACTTCTCCAAATCAAAAAGGAGCTCATCGTAGTGATTTATGTTGGATTGATGATAAACAACTTTTAATCCTGTTATATATATATATATATATATTATATATCATCATTCAATTTCATTGTCTCATCATTCCTTATTCAATTTCATTGTCTCAGCTTCCTCCACATTATATTTCAGGCATCTGCAACATCTGTTAGAGAAAAATATGGCTCTTTAAACCTTCTCATCAATGCATCTGGAATTCTATCAATACCGAATGTGTTGCAACCAGGTAGGGACAATTTTATTGATTGAAGCAAGATTCTGAGTTTGCAGTTTCCCTCTAAAAAGGACTTCAGATTTAGATTGTAGTAAAAAATTTAACTCATGTTTATCTAATAGCACACTAAAAGCTAAATGTTAGTACGAACTAGCTTAACTTTTTTAATTGCTAATTAGGAACATTGACTTTATTTTTTATTTTTTATTTTTATTTTCAGTACAGAAACAGCATTGAACAAAGTAGAGAAATCATCCTTGATGCTTGCGTATGAGGTTAATGCAGTGGGTCCAATTCTAGTAATAAAGGTACGCTGACAGCTGACTTGAATCTCAAAAAGTTAGGTTATCTTTGAGTACAAAAAGTTTTCGGGAAAGAGAAATGAAAAAAAATATAACAAAACATATTTAGGTATATATTTTCTTTGTGATTAAACTCAAGTAGCTTAAGTCTCTATACATTTTGCCATGATATCATAGATAATTAAAAAGAAGTATATGGAAAGAGGCCGTTTCTTTATAGTTACAAATTACCTCTTCTTAGTTTGTCTCATGTACTTGTAAACATTTTTTATTGTAATTTGGGATGACTTAGACTTATGCCATCACTAAATATTGTTGTTTGTGGTTTTTATTAGCAGCATATATGGCCTCTTCTCAAGGTTGGTGGAGGCACTGGGACTGAAAGGGATGTTGCAGTTGTGGCTAATTTAAGTGCCAGAGTAGGATCTATTGGGGATAATCGCCTTGGGGGATGGCACTCTTATCGATCGTCAAAGGCAGCACTTAATCAGTGTAAGATTCTATCATTTTCAAGTTTGAGGCTCAAATACTGAAACACTTGATGTTTCTTGATCACTTTTCACCACCAATATAGATCATAGACATCACCACATATATAAACTTTTTCAGTTGTCTATCGAGGGCTTGGCTTAAAACTCTGGGAACACCTGTTTTTGGGTGATTTTTTTAGTACATAAAAAAAGAAAAAAGAAAAAAGGTTGTGACAATAATACTGCTTCTGCTTCATAACTCATAAGTATGTTTTTGGTTCTGAGGGCAAATAGCAATATTGTTCAATCTACTTCAAAATATCTGTCTATTTATATAATATTTTGCCTTGTCAAATCTGCTTCATGGGTACTGGGCCCATAGATTTGAGACTGTTGCATGTGGGGAATATATTTTTGTATGTGTTTTGGAAAATCCAATCAAATCATGTAGTAAACCTGCTTTCAAAGCATGCAGTCGGTGCTGCGAAAAAGTATCTAAATCGTGATCTTTAACCTGACTTACAGTTTGTATGTGTCTATATACATATTAATGCTGTATTTTCAATTATGTAGATGGATATTGTCTAAAAATGTCAAATTCCTAATATCTATTCATGGTTAGAATAAACAATGTTACTTCAATTTTTCCCTTCATGACATCTGTTTATTGGGAAACTGGTTCAATACTTCAATATCATTTGATCAAATGTATTCTATTTTTGTTTGTATATATCAGTGTCGCATGTATTCTCAAATATTGATTTAACATGCCAACATTGTCAGGTCTCTTCTTGCACTGATTTAACATTCCCAGAGATTTTTCCCTATTTAGCCACATTAAGCTGATATTTTCATTGTAATGGTAAAAATATATAATTTTTATGATGACAAAACATGAATAACTATTAAACAAAAATGCAATTAATGTAATATCCTAACCTGTTGATTTGTATGGGATTTTGGGTATATATGATTTCTGTTTATGGAATTTTATTATGATTTGGTGAACTGATGCTTGTAGTAACAAAAAGTGTGTCGGTGGAGTTTGCACGAAAGAAGGATCCAATTATATGCATTCTATTACATCCGGGCACAGTCGATACTGATCTGTCGAGGCCATTTCAGAGAAATGTTCCAGAAGGTAAGCTATTCACCAAAGAGTTCTCAGTGCAGAAGCTTTTAGGCATCATCAACAAAGCAAAAAGGCATGACAATGGTAAGTTCTTTGCTTGGGATGGTCAGGAAATTCCTTGGTAGTTGGTGATACTCTTTTTGAAAAGCAAGCAAATGTCAAACTCAGTTGATTGAGTTTTTAATTAGTTGTTGCATTTTTCCTATTTTGTGATAGTTGCTGCAGGTGCTTTCTTTGTTTTCCGTTTGTAAGCAGTCAACCAAATAACCAATGATAATAGAATTTAAAATAATATTTTTTTTATAGCATAGCTTTTAATGTAAGTGATGTAGGACACGTACGGATGTTTCCGCGAAAAGGCAAACGATGTCTATTTTGAGCCCATAATATATGGATGGAATTGTCTTGATGAGCCATACACTTATCACAAGACTTAAAATAGGTAATAACATATCTTGGTGGATAAGACATGTTGTTAACCCAATCAGGATGAGAAAATAAGTCACAAGCATGCCTTGTTTGGTTCTCTGGAGTTTCAGAGTTGGCCGGAATATGATTCCTGTGCATAGTTGGATGATGTACACCTGCAGTTTTCCCAAAGTCGATTGTTTTGACCTTTATTTTTCAGTTTTGTTTTTCCTTTTTACACAGTATTTTCGGATCTCAATAACTTTTGTATTTACGGAGTTCTTATTTGTAATTACAATCCTTTGTATTGTATTTGAGTGTGAGATTATATTGTAAAGTGAGTTGTAATTACAATCCCATCTATTTCTATTGTAAGAGAGGGGATTCTCTTGGTGGTATTTGGTGTGTGAGACACCATTGTATTTGTGAATGGTTTCATTTGTACCTGGAAGTCAACCGGAGATAGTGAAAGAGACTCAAGTTAGGAAGAGCTTGGTGAGATGGAAGTTGGTAAGTGTCGGCCGAATCATTTTAATCTCTTCTCTAGTGTCTTTAATTTGTGCATTTTTCTTTAGTTGTTTATATATATATATATATATGCTTGCAATTTTGCATATCATTTTTAAAATTACATTTTGTGGCTAGGAATTTGCTACGGTGCATTTTATGATCCCCATAATCATAATTCATTTTTTGTTGGTCATTTTTTTTCCTTTTGGTTTCTTTTGTTTTTCTTTTTGGATTCGAATTAATAAAGAGACAAATTTAACAATAAGTAATGCAATTTGCAAACCACAAACTTTCTTTCACACCTCATTTTAAACACAATTTTAATCTTAATAAAAATGACTTGACAAGACAAAAGAATTTTAAAGACAACAAATGCATGCCACGTATTCCCTTCGAATCCCGGTCAAAGACGTTAACAAGTGTTATTAATTCTTAAAAAAAAATGTTATTAGTTACTTAATTAAAATAAATATTATAAAGATTTAAGAAAAAAAAAACAACATATTTGTTTGTTGTGGTCTCTTCAACTTCAACTCAACGACACATAGAGAATTATAGATAGCATGGAAGCTATGAGTCTATGCCTACTTCAATTGAGTCCCTACTGAAATGGCAGTGGCACATCAAAGGGTCATGCCAGCTACCAATTTGGAGCGATCCACATTTCATGACAATCATTTTTGTTTCCTTTTTATAACGTCTAAACAAAAACAGTTGTTAATTTTTTTATTTTTTTTCTTTTCAAGGCTGCCATGATCGTCAAATTATCTCCTCTTAATGGGTTAAATATGGAGATCAATCACTATGGTTGGAATAAGTTAAATCTACAGTAGTAAAGTACTGCAGCATCAAAATCTATTATAAAAGGCTTAATTGCATAAATATCTCCTAATTTTAGATGAAATTGCACTCATATGCAACCTTTCTGTTTATTGCACAAACATTCCCTGTAAAGAGTTGACTAAAATTTGACCAAAATGGAATGACCAATTTTGGTCCCTCTATTTTCTATAATAGCAGGTCAACCACTTTAAAACCTTTGATATTTAATTAAAAAAATAAATTGACCTTCAACAAGTATTGAACCTCCAACATGTGGTTAGAAACCACATGCCTTTACAACCTGAGCTACTTAAACACATTGATAGAATTGTGTTAATTTAAATATATATATATATATCTAGTTATATAATGTATACATGTATATGTATACATGTATATGTATATATATATATATATATATAAATATATGTATATGTATATAGTTATATAATTATATTTTAAAGCTTAATTGACAAAACAATTTAAATCTATTTCTTTCCATAATTTTAACATATTTAAAATAATTATTTTCCTTTTGGTTTTCTTATTTTCTTTTTCTTTTTTATAAATCTGTTTTTTATATTATTATTAAATATGAATTTATTTAAAATATATAAATAAATTTAAATTATTTTAAGGCTTAATTTATTATATTAATTTAATGGTCTATGGACAAAATTATTATTATTTATTTACAAAATATTTATCAATTTTTTATTAAAAAAAAGATGGGAGAGATCGTATCTCCTTCATCTAAATATTATATAATAATCTGTTTTTTTAAATTGATAAATATTTTTTAAATTGTCTAAATATGTTTCTTACATTAACTAAAATAATTTAAATCTGTTTCTTATATATATGAGTTTATTTTAAATGTATATATAGTTAAATAACTTGTTTAAAATAATTTAAATCTATTTATATAATTTAAAATGAACTCATACATATAATATATATTTAAAATAAACTCATATTTAATAATAATATAAAAAAATAGATTTATTAAAATGAAAAAATAGGCTCTTTACAAAAAGAAAATAATTATTTTAAATCTGTTAAAATTTTGGAAAGAAATAGATTTAAATTATTTTGTCAACTAAGCTTTAAAATATAATTATATAACTATATACATATACATATATTTACATATATATATATATATATATATATATGTATACATTAAATAACTAGATATATATATTTAAATCAACACAATTCTACCAATTTTGTTGAGTAGCTCAGGTGGTTAAGGTATATGGTTTCTAACTACAAGTTAGAGGTTCAATACTTGTTGAAGGCAACTTATTTTTTTAATTAAATATCAAAGGTTTTAAGTGGTTGACCTGCTATTATAGAAAATAGAGGGACCAGAATTGATAATTTAGTGTAAGGGTAAATTGGTCATTCCATTTTGGTCAACTCTTTACAGGGGATGTGTGTGTAATAAACAGAAAGGTTGCATATGCGTGCAATTTTATCTAAACTTAGGGGATATTTATGCAATTAAGCCATTATAAATTTAAAACAGATATATTATCGCCCAAAATCATTTGATAGTAAATAATTCTTGATTTGATAGAGATGTTACGCATAATTAATAGATATTCTGTTAATAAATATTTCTTCAAACAGCCGTGCATATTCAACCTGAAGATGACATTGCAAAAAAAAAAAAAAAATTAGACATTGTCAAAATGACCGTATACTTTCAGACGGTTTGTTGTACATCTATTTTTTCGGTTAACTCAGCAAATATTTAAAATTGACATTAATTTTTTATCTGATTTTTGTAATGAAATAAAATAAAATAAAATATTGGAAAAAAATGAACACATTATTAAAAAATTTGTGTTTTAGACTGAACCATTAGAGACCAAATTTTAAACTGATTGTGTATCGAGTCTACTAAAGCATTAGAGACCAAATTTTAAACTAATTGTCTATCAAGTCTATTTTTATGTCACATAGAAAATAAGTCTCTTGACATTGTTGTCATGTCAATGATTATTAGTTAGCAAGCCACTAAGAACATCTCTAATACAAATAGTGCATTTTTGAGTTTATAGATAATGTCACATCAACATTTATGTTCATTATGGACTCACTTTTAAAAAAATTAGATAAATACATATTCACATCTTCAATATAATTATCTAAAGTCAAATATGCATCTATTTATGACCAATCATAATAAAACAATTATTCAGCTCTCTTATTTTTTATTTTACAATTAAATGAGCTTTAATATTATTGGTGGAAAGAGTTATAAATTATAGTCATCATTTTTACCACATCATCTCTATATTGAAGTAGTGAAGTTAGATAATTGTCTTTGATAGTTTTTTCAACTTTTTAACTATCTATCTTATGTGGCAATTAATTTTCTCCAAATGCATATTTGGATTCCTATGTGACAATTAATTTTTTTCCAAATATAGATATTTTGATTGGAGATGCTCTAAAATGTAATAGATTCCGAAAAAAAAAGGTATGGCCTGTGATAAAAAAATATATTTACCAACTAATTTATCTTTTCAATGCTACTTTTTCTATATAAAAAAAAACACTTCACACACACACACATATATATATATATATATATATATATATATATATAGGCGGACCCATATAGAGACCAGGTGGGGCTCGTGCCCCATCTTAAATTTTCAAAAAAAAATCATTTTATATATATATATATATTTATCACAAATAACACAGTATGATATATATTGTTATACAATACTGCTGGTTTACTGTCTTCATTTCATTATTTTAGTCACTGGTTCAATTCTCACCATAAGCAAAACAAATACCTTTTAATATCTATTTTTATTTTACACTCGTTTCCAATTCCTTTATCAAATTTCCATTTTCTTCTACAACAAAATAATCAATTTTCTTTTTCCCCTCATTGTTAAATTCTTTAACTATCCTTAATTTGTGGTTTACCTAATTCAATTCTATTATATAGTAAGTTATCTTATCTATTATTATTTTGAAATTTTCTTATTTCTAATATTTTTAGTTTGACATACCTAACATATCCAATCAATAAACCCTAAAATCTCAAATTTAAATTTATTATATTAAAATAGTCCATCTATTATTATGATTCATTTTATTTTATCCTTTATATTTTTCTTTATTTTATTATTCTAATTTATTTAGAATCAATAATTAGAAAAATAAAAAATTCAAAAACATTTCTAGTAATATTTATTAATCAATTATTTTTGTATAAATTTAAAGTGAAATCATTATAAATACAAAACAAAATATTTTATTATAAAACTATATTTTAATTCTTTTACGAATAAATACTATAATTTTTCATTTTACATGTTGTTTTTCTTGTTATTGTTTATTTTTTTTAATATTTTGTTTCTTGTTTTTAGTTCTTTTAAATGTAAGATTATTTAATTCATTTCGAATAAGTATTCTATTTTTTTAATTAAAAATTCATTATACCATCATTTTTTATATAAAAAAAACACATTTTATTATGATTTTAAATTTTCATTAAATTTTTTAAAATAATTGTTTTTTATTCAAGTGCTCCACCTCATTAAAATTTCTGGGTCCGCCACGGTATATATATATATATATATATATAAATTAAATATGAATTTGAGATTTTATGAATGAAATATTATTTGAACCCATAATCTCAGTATATGAGTGAGTACCAGGATAGCTGTTAGCGAGCCTTCCATCTTTTGTTCTTAGATACTCGATTTTATTTCAAGATTATTTTAAATTGTTCTTTATACACTCAAAGACGCCAGTTGATTAGTATGCGATTCAAATATAACATAAAATAAGAAAAGAAAAAAAAATTACAGAGATTTTTCAGAGCCTGAATTGAAATTTCATATAATTATTAAAAGCAAAAGGTATGGTCTGTGAAGTGAGATGAGACCACATACATGATACAACGTTGCGTTTAATGTTTTATTATTAAAAAAAAAAAACATAACGCTCCTTCCAACTGCATAGAGATTTAGAGAATCCTGGAAGCAAAATTAAAAAAACAAAAAATTAGCAATATATACATAAAATTAATCGGATGTAAGAATCACGTATGTTTTCCGTTCAAAAATTTTCCAATTAATATCGTTACATATATGAAATCTCATAAAAAAAACGTACGAGATCCTGTACTTGATCAGTGTTATAGAAGAAGAATGTAAACTGACTTGCTACAGTCGGTGGATGCGGAAACACGGAAGCCAACATTGATGTTGCAAGCACGAGGGATCTTGGTGAGGTACCTGTCTTGGATGCCCATCGACTTACCAGCGTCCTTTAAGCATTGGCAGATGGCCTTCTTATCACCAACATTTTTGACTAATCCAGCCAGTTGTCGAAGGTTACTGCAGCATTTAGGAGACGGCGCCCGAGCCTTGCCGGACGCATATGGTACGCATGCAGCTGCCTTGGAGCTCACAGTGCCGCATGTAATGCGTGCGGCCTCGCTCATGTTGCCCACCAAGAATAGCACAGACAGGACCAAGAACATGGATAACAAGAGGTTCTTTTTCATGCTGTTTTTTGGTTTTCTTGTGTGCTAAGGCAGATGAGTTGGTCTGGAAAATGGTGATGGACTTGTGGGGGTTTTATATAGCCATTAATATTTGTGTGTAATTCTTCTGGAAATTGAGACATTGGGATTGATAATAATCAAAAATTGTTACATGGGATGGTCCTAGTTTCATCAAATATTGTGCTCTAGGAAATTGAGACCTCTGTTGTTTTCTTGGGTTTGTGAATATTGGCATTCCATGTTGTGTTTATATATCCCTCGGACACCTCTACATCGGTTGATGACAATGTTCTTATGCTCAAAAATCTTGAAATCAACACCTAATTTTTTTTAATTAATTGTAATAATTTATTTAAAAAGGGCAAATTGCACTGAACCCCTTGAGGTTTGGACAAACTACACTTATTTGGAAGATTTCTTTATTATACACTAACACCCTCAAGACTTAAATTCTACTTTAAAAATACCTAAAATGCCACTAGTTATATTATTTAATACTTTATTTTTTTACTTTTTAACCAAAAACTTTATAAAGTTTAATAAAATAAAATAACTTAAATAAAAGATATGATTCATTAAATAAATAAATAGTTTAAAATAAATAAATAAATAAATAGTTAGTTTTAATAAAATTAAATAAATAAATAATTTTAAAAAATTTAAAGAAATAAATAAAAAAATTTAAATAAATAAATAGTTTTAAAAAATTTTAATAAATAAATATTTATTAAATTTTTTTAATAAATAAATATTTATTAAAAAATAAATAAATAAATAATTTTAAATTTTTAAATAAATAAATAGTAAAAATAATATAACTAGGGGCATTTCAGACATTTTAAAAGTCAAATTTAAGTCTTGGGGGTGTTAGTGTATAATAAAGAAACTTTTCCAGCTAAGTGTAACTTGCCGAAACCTCAAGGGGTTCTGTGCAAGTTGCCCTTTAAAAAAAACACTTTGAAAACTGTGTTTAGTAATAAATAAACTACTTTGAATTTTAAACCACCGCTTCCTTTATATAATAAACAAAGCAACAATTACAGTTAGGTCCTTATATTTTAAGGAAATATTGCTTTTAAACCGATTTATGTGTATATGGGTCTTCGATCCTCATCTTTTCAGAAATACATCAAAAAAGTCTCTTAACTAGTCAAGCGTTAATCAAAATTAACTGTCTCAAAGGTAAAACGATACTTTTAGTCATGTTTTAATGTTTGGAGACACATGTCATTTTTTTAATATTATATTAATTTTATAAATAAAATCTTTTTTTTAAAATGGATCTCCACCATCCACCCTTGAGATGGACGGTGGAGATTAAATAAAATTTTTGAAATTTTAAAAACTAATAATAAATTTAAAAGTAGAAAACTGAAATCTAAAAATAAAATAAAAATTCAAAAATAAAAATTTTGAAAACTGAAAAAAAAAAATCAAATTTTAATTTTTTTTTATCACCAACCGTCCATCATTACGGCTGGTGTTTATTTAAAACAATTTTTTATATAAAAAAACAAAACAAAAAACTAGGGGAGATCTAATTAGAGATGGTAAAATAACCCACGGGAACCCGTAATTATGGGTAGGGGCAAAGCCAGGATTTTGGTTTTAAGGGGCCAAAACATAAACTAATATTAAAGGTCACGCAAGAAAAATATACTAATATGCCAAAACGTAATACCGTTTAGTACGACTTTAAGGTAATGATACAAAATAATAATAATAATAATAACATGTTGACACTAATTTTGAGAATCAAAATGAAAATGACTCTATTATGTATCTCAAAAGTCATCTATAATCAAATTTATTTAAATTTCTTTACGATTTCCATTTAAGTATACATAATCAAAGAATTTGGGAGAAAAAGATCTTTCATCTTGTTGCATAGATGTAATATCTCTTTCAATAGTTCCTAATTAATAAATATATAATTCATATAAAATATTTAAAAGAAGATGGATATTGCGTAATAAAATTGTAAAGAAAGTCTTAATTTGTTCTAGTGAATACCTAATAAAACTAAAAATACATACACATATAGACGATTTTAGCATTATACGGTTCATGTATATTTACAGGATAATTACGAGAGGATGTTATTTCCTTTTTAGTTTTAATTTATTTTAAAATTTCAATAGTTTTTTTTTTATAGATCTTTGATTGAAATCCAATGATTGAAAATTAACCCGGTGATGTTGTAGTTGAACCATATATAGACTAGATTAGAAAATAATGTATGAAATCATGAAAAATGAAAATACTAAAAGAGATTGATTTTGCCGTGAACAAAAAAAAATGAAAGAAATTTATATTATCAATAAAATGGGGGACTTGGTTGCAATTACGCGTGTAAGAAAATTTTCTAAAACTTTCATTGGATTTAGGACGATTTGATAAAACAATTAAAAAGATCCTAAAGTTCAATCTAAGGATGTTTGAATAAGAATTTTGGCCTAAAATATGATTAATCTCTTGAACAAACCTAAGCAAGTATTGCACATCAATTACATGAACAATAAATCTTAAGCTAAGAAGCTTCACCATTTGATTTGTGTAACCTGTTGATCCTTGTTTCTTTTGCCCTTCATGCATACCAATTGATTTCTTCAAGGAATTGGCATCTTACATGATGCATTTAGACTATTGATCATCAAAGACAGCACAAGAATTAGACTAAGCACTTCATCTTATGCTGATTATATATGACAAATCTCTCTCTTCCCTCCCTTGAAATAGTTTCAGATGACATAGGAAAGTAACTCAATCAAAATGGAAATGAGAAAAAATTGATGATGAAGAAAAAGAGGAAAAAAAAGACTTTCTTGGATGATTTTTTTTAGTTAACCTACAAAGGACTGAAATATGATAATCTGTTTCAGTAAGATATGCATGTGGCAAACAATTAGTCTCTATAAGCTTCCTTAACACAGTCTTTTTCAACAAAATATAAATATGGTATTACTTTTTCTCTAATAAAATTTGAATTCGCACCCGAATCTATCAAATTCAAATATAAAAATGCTTCACCTGATTCAATATCAAAGCCTTCTTTCATCTTTTAAACTTTAGTCCAGCTCCATTGAAACTGAGCTTCTTCTTCTTCTTAGGTTTTCTTTTACTTTGTACAACACCATCCATTGCTACCCTTTTTCTTCTTCTTCTGAAACATGAAAGAACAATAAATTTATAGCCATACTGTTTACAGAATTATCTTAGTTATTATTTACAATATATTAATCTTTTTTCTTTTTTTTTGCCATTTCTCTTCCATATTAAAACAATGTATTGTATGCTTCCTTCTACACTGATTATTTGTACAATTAAATCTCCTTACATGCATACACAAAAGGGGATTGCTTCATAATAGTCTTTTTAATAATCTACACTTCTCTTCATACGGAATAGATAATCCAAAACAATTTTGTTTTTCAGGAAAAAAAAGGTACTTTCCTATATCATCTATATGAGAGAAGAAAAACCTAAATAATGATTTAAACTGAAAAAAGAAAAAGAAAAAGCAAGCAACATAAGACATTTATTTATTTTATAGGAAATAGAAAACTTTATTCAAAGACGAAGAAAGTAATTACCACAATGAACTAGTAGTCCACCAAAACAATTAACTTAAAAAACAAGCAAACAAGTAATTTAATCAATTAACAACAACCTTCAAATCCAACATGATGAAAAAATAGAGAATTGTCTTTGAATTCTTCAGAAGTATATGTCCATATAGAGAACCTAAATAATAAGCGTTATCCCATAAAAAGTTGTCCTCCTATTTTGGTTCATAAAAAAATTATTCAATTCCTGTCAAACCAAATAAATAACCCATAATACAGTACAAATTCTACAATCCAAAAAATTATGGCTTCCTTTCCTCCCCAAAAGCTTTAAAATCTTCAAAATAAAGAGAGACTACAGACCGGGGAGCAGCTCATTTCAACCCCACTACCAAAAACAACTTATTCCATAACTTTATGGCCATATAGGACAATGGAAAAGAAAGACGATTCAATTAAAATAAAAAATAAAAAAAAAATTCTTCCACATAACACACCAAGAAGGAAAAAGACAGGAATTGGGGTCTCTTTTGAATAATATCACAAGTATTTATTTATTTTGCCATGAGCTATCAACCACCCCAAAAATTAGATTTTGTTAAGAACCTTTGACTTCCAAATCACACTAGTAGGCTCAAACAATGGATGAGACTCATCATTCACCCCGGAAGATAGAATTCCTCACCAACATATAATAGCAAGGACATAACAGTTTCATAATTAAAAAAATCAAAAGAACATGAGAAAGCAATTCGGCATTTTTCTCAAACACAATCAATGATATTGCCGATAAATTTAGTATGACAACA